>JAXQQM020083829.1:0-26389 GCA_034641835.2 Pinus albicaulis
CCAAGGGTATGTAGGTTTTAACCCTGAACAAAAATTATCTACACACGAATCTTATAACAGAAAATAAACAATAACAAGAGCATAAAACATAAAATAGATAAACACAGAGATTTTCCCCTGGATCCCAAATTGGGATGACCAGCTTGATTTTTCATTATATTCCTTTTAGTGTGTTACAACACATATATATACATGCCGAAGCATAGATAAACCCCAATCCATTAACCCTGGATTAGAACATAACCGTAGTTCCCTTGACTGGATCTACAAAATACCAGGGGTCGAAAACCATCGTACCCCAAAACCATGTGCAAACTCATGCACAAAACATGGGTGGGTCCGCATATGAGTGGGACCGCATACCAAAAAATTTTTGTCGTGGCCGCCGACACTTCGACAGGGGCTACCACCCCCCTCGTGACCCCCCCCGCTACGCCCGCGCAACATACAACTCTTCACCCTAGTCGTGGAAATAATTTATACACATACCCAACATTCTCCCACTTGTTGTTTTCTTTCCATTGTGGCCCAATGAGAGCTTACCATTTGGCCAATTCTTCAACACCATTGTTTCCTCTACACCAGAACTTCAAAATCACAGACTTCATCAATGCATCTCGCAAATACTCCTTCAAAGTGTCCACCTTTACCAACAACACCCTTTTAGCCTCAACCATATCTCTAACAAAGTGATATTGAACATCAATGTGCTTTGTCTTTGAATGATAAGCAGGGTTAGCCAAGAAAATTGCACTTTGGCTATCACAGTCTATCCTTATAGCTTGCTGTACCAACCCCATACTTCAACACAATCTCTGCAACCAAACTGCTTCCTTGCTTGCATGAGTGGCTGCTATGTATTCTGCCTCTGTAGTTGAAAGAGCCACTACAGACTGTCTTTTACTCATCCAACCGACTGCACCTCCAAATAGGCTAAACACATACCCACTTGTAGATCTTCTTTGGTCCAGATCTCCAGCCCAGTCTGCATCAACAAAACCACGAATGTCCAACATTCTTTCCAATCCTGGTCTTCCCTGGTAGCACAAGCCATAATCACTAGTGCCACGTAAATATCTGAAAACTCGCTTCACTACTGTCCAATGCTCCTTCCCCGGGTTTGACATAAACCTGCTCAATACTCCCACTGCATGTGCAATGTCTGGTCTAGTACAGACCATTGCATACATCAGGCTACCCACTGCACTTGCATATGGAACACGGGACATATCCTCCTCTTCTTCTTGTGTCTTGGGACACTGTTCAGCAGACAGATTTGCACCTACAGGAATAGGAACACTCATCGGTTTACTATCCTGCATATTGAACCTCTACAATATAGTCTCGACATACTTCCTCTGGTTTAACCAGAGCTTCCTCTTTGCCCGATCTCTCTTAATTTCCATGCCCAAAATATAGTTTGCAGCACCAAGATCCTTCATGTCGAATTTGGAGAACAGTTGGGTCTTCAAATCTTGGATAATTTCTTTGTCATTTCCAATTAACAACATATCATCCACATACAAGAACAAATACATAACACGGTCACCAATTAATTTAAAATAAACACAGTGATCCTCCTTGCTTCTGGTGAAGCCTAGTCCCCGTATATAGGTATCAAATTTCTGATACCACATCCTTAGTGACTGTTTTAACCCATACAGAGACTTCTTCAACCTGGATACAAGTTCTTTCTTACCCTTCACCATGAAGCCTTCAGGTTGCTTCATGTAGATCTCCTCTTCTAGATCCCCGTGAAGAAATGTTCTCTTCACATCCATCTGTTCTATCTCAAAATCAAATGCAACAACAACAGATAAAAGTAATCTAATAGAAGTAACTTTGGCAACAGGAGAAAAAATATCACCAAAATCAATTCCTGGCACTTGGGAATAACCTTTTTCTACCAACCGAGCTTTGTATTTCTCCACCTTGCCTTCCACATTCATCTTCTTCTTAAACACCCATTTGCTCCCGATGGGCTTCCTTCCAGCCGGCAAATCCACCAGATCCCATGCCTCATTTTTGTGCAAGGATTCCATTTCATCAACCATGGCCTCCTTCCAGAGTTTTCCATCCTCTGAATCTACTGCCTCCTTGACAGTTCTGGGATCATCATCAGTTATAGTTAAGGAAAAACCTGAACAAAAAGCAGATGGAATATACCTTTCTGGTTGCCTTCTTTCCTGAACTGATCTTCTCAAAGCTGGGGTTTGTGGCTCTTCCTCTTCTGAATCTTCTTCTGTTGTAGAGTCTGATTCATCCTCCTTTAGCTCAAACTCTATCTTCCCAGGTTCCTTTGGTAGGAATTCATGTGTAACAACATATTTCACCTCTCTAAACACCACATCTCGGCTGTACACAATCTTCCTTGTTTCTGGGTTCCAAAGCTTGTAACCCTTTAAACCATCCTTATACCCAATAAAGATGCACCTTTGAGATTTATTATCCAACTTGGTCCTTTTCTCCTTTGGAACATGTACATATGCATCACATCCAAATACCCTTAGATGTGAAAGAGAGGGTTTCTTACCAGCCCATACCTCATGTGGAGTCTTATCCTCCAACGCTGATGAAGGTGATCTATTAACTAAGTAACATGCAGTCTCCACTGCCTCTGCCCAGAATTCTTGTCCTAACCCGGTACCACTGAGCATGCTTCTTGCCTTTTCCATCAACGTTCTATTCATTCTTTCTGCAACTCCATTTTGCTGAGGTGTGTATGGAGTAGTCTTCTGCCGTGCTATACCACACTTCTTACAGAACTCTTCAAATTCCTTCTTGCAGAACTCCCCACCATTATCTGTCCTCAATGCTTTTATCTTCTTCTCTGTCTGGTTTTCCACCAGAGCCTTAAATTCTTTAAATTTGTCAAAGACTTCAGATTTCTTCCTCAAGAAATATATCCATGTATTCCTTGAGAAGTCATCTATGAATGAAACATAGTACACAGACTTTCCCAGTGATGGAACTGACACAGGCCCAAACACATCACTGTACACAAGTTCTAATATCTTGTTTGCCCTCTTAGCACCAGAAGGAAAACTCACCCGATTCTGCTTCCCATATACACAATGTTCACAGAAATCGAAATCCAGAGAACAATTAGACATACCTTCTACCATACCATCTCTATGCAGTATCCGAAGGCCCTTCTCTCCAATATGTCCAAGCCTTTGATGCCATAGCATGGTCTTTCCTCCAGAGACAGCTAGGCTTTCCGCTCCACTTTCAAAAAGGAAACTGAAAATAACCGTTACACCTATCAATACATACTTTCTGTAACAGTCCAAATCAACTCCCGCATTAATACCATGTTCCCGAACCATCTTGTGCATCTTTCTCGAACACTATTTTTACACCCGCATCATCCATCTTGCTTACAGAAATTTGATTTCTGGCCAATGCAGGAATGTGCAGAACGCCAAGAAGTGTTCTAATCCTTCCACCTTGCAGATTCAACTTGAGTTTTCCACGTCTGACAAATCTGGCCTTCCTATCATCACCTAAGAAGACATCACCGCCATCATATTTCTCATACTCGCAGAACCACTCCCTATGGGGAGTGAAGTGAAAGGATGCACTCGAGTCAATCAACCATGACTCATGATCTACATGTGTATTTGAAGAAGAAGCCAAATACACATCCCCGCCTTCATCCGAGGTGGTTTTTGCCTCTGCAGAAGGAGCATTATCACATCCCTTTCCTTTCTCAGGAGCTTTAGATTTGCAGTCCTTTTTGTAGTGCCCTTCCTTTCCGCATTTCCAGCACACCTTTACAAACTTTCCAGGAGATTTAGATCTCCCTCTAGATTTAGATCTCCCACTCGAAACCTTATTCTTGTTTCGGTTCTGGGACCTTCCTCGTACAGATAAGGCATCTCCATTCTGACCCTCCATATTTCTCCGTCTCATTTCCTCCGACAGCAAGGCTGAGACAATATCATCAAAATTCAAGGTAGTTGTATTGCTACCTATTGCAATAACCAGACTGTCCCACGAGTCTGGTAGAGAACACAACAAACTGATGCACTTATCTTCATCTAAGATTTTAATATCAACAGATGACAGCTAACTTACCACAGTATTGAAGGCGTTCAGATGCTCTGTCACCGAATCTCCATCCTTCATCCTCAGGTTATACAAATTTTTCTGCAGGATCAACTTATTCACCAGAGACTTAGATTGGTACAAAGTCCCTAGCTTTTCCCACAAGGTCTTCGCCGTAGCTTCCCCAGATACATTCAACAATACTGAATCTGAGACACACAACCGTATTGTGCTTTTAGCCTTCCGATCCAGTTTCTTCCAGTCTTCATCTGACATTGCCGTTGGTTTAGTACCGGGATCTACCGCGATCCACTGATCTTTATCCACCAGCAGATCCTCCATCTTGAGCTTCCACAACTCAAAACTATGACCATTAAATTTCTCGATCTCTATCTTTCCGCCGCTCGCCATCTTCTTTCACCGCAAGAGTCGATCCCGCAGGTCTCACATTGAACAGGGTCTACCTCAGGCCCGAACAAAAAAACCCTCAGCAGTCAAGGCGTCCCCTTGAAGCCGAAACAAATCTGATACCAAATGTAGGTTTTAACCCTGAACATAAATTATCTACACATGAATCTTATAATAGAAAATAAACAATAGCGAGAGCATAAAACATAAAATAGATAAACACAGAGATTTTCCCCTGGATCCCAAATTAAACCACCAACTATTCATTATTCTTTAGTGTTACAACACATATATATACATGTCGAAGCATACATAAACCCCAATCCATTAACCCTGGATTAGAACATAACCGTAGTTCCCTTGACCGGATCTACAAAATACTAGGGGCCGAAAACCATCGTACCCCAAAACCATGTGCAAACTCATGCACAAAACATGGGTGGGTCCACATGTGAGTGGGACCGCATACCAAAAAAAATTTCGCTGGGGCGCTGCCCCAGACCCTGACAGGGGGGGCTGCTGCGCCCGGTGCAACGTACAGTGCGTGGGGCTAGTCGTGGAAAGAATATAACACATACCCAACAGGGTATCTATGCCATCAAAATCACATAAAAATCATATCCAGCCTTGGCCACACTAACCCTTAACATGAATAAAATTTCTACCCACAAAATTTCAAATCGATGACAACTACACCAAAATATGCCTTAAAAAAACATTCAATCACCATCTACTCCTTACCCAGTAAACAAATACATAAATCACTTTATTAAAAATATTTACTCTAATTTTTAATTTTTTAAAAAATTTACTTAACAAACTTTATGAAACTTTTACAATAATAAATAACATCACCATAAATTTAAAATCTTTATTCTATTTTACTTTTAATTAAAACAATAAATAACATCATCCTAAATTTAAAATATCATAAAAATCATATCCAGCCTTGGCCACACTAACCCTTAACATGAATAAAATTTCTACCCACAAAATTTCAAATCGATGACAACTACACCAAAATATGCCTTAAAAAAACATTCAATCACCATCTACTCCTTACCCAGTAAACAAATACATAAATCACCTTATTAAAAATATTTACTCTAATTTTTAATTTTTTAAAAAATTTACTTTACAAACTTTATGAAAATTTTACAATAATAAATAACATCACCATGAATTTAAAATATTTATTCTATTTTACTTTTAATTAAAACAATAAATAACATCACCCTAAATTTAAAATCTTCATTTTATTTTTCTTTAAAAGCAAGTAAAGGGATTAGAAGTATATTCTATTTTTTTTTTTAATTCAGTGAACAAAATTTATGAAACTTTTAAAATAATCAATAACATCTCCATAAATTTATGAATCTTTATTTTATTTTTCATTAAACACAAGTAAAGAGATTACAAGTATATTATAATTTTTTGGTCCACATCAATTTGAAAATACCTGCCAACCACAACACAAGTGACACGTATATCATTAAAGTCCAAATCGTTTAAAGATAAGTTAGGTATTTGAAATACGTGGATTTAGGTTTCCTTGATTAAGGGTAACTTTATAAGATTCATGATTAACTTTTGCTTTATTAAATAAAGCACGTTACCTAGTTCCTTTTGCTTTATTAAATAAATTAAATATATTGATTGCATCCATTAAAGTGTTTTTCTCTTTTGGTTTTAATAAGATAGATGTTGATGGAATTGGATTGGGCCTACTTATTACATAAATAAAAGATATTGATTGCATCCGTGAAAGTGTTTTTCCTTTTAAAGGACCGATGTTGATGTAATTAGATGGGACCTACTTATTTTCTACTTCTCTTATAATTTTCCATTCTTGTACTTTTGAAGTATACTATATTATAATGTTTTTTCCTTTTGAAGCATTATATATATATATATATATATATATATTCCATTTGTGTATTTAATTTTTTTTATATAGTTTTTTAAGAATTTAAATATTAGGTTTATTTATAGGTGATTATTTTAATTTGAAAAATCATACAGATGTGTATATGAAAATTTAATAAAATGTATGTAAAATATTATGAAAATAGGTTTTATTATTATTAATTTAATTATATATGTAAAAGATGGCTTTTTCTAAGTAAATTAGTAAATATTTTTTTTTTTCAAATAATTATCTAACAAAATTTCAACCCTGAAAAATTCTCTATGTAAATGTAAAATTAGATTTATAATATATATTTATTTGAAATTAAATATTGATAATAAAAATTTAATAACTTAAATATTAGCCTTATAAATATCTAAATATTGACTAAAATTTTGATAGTCCTAGAGTATAATATAGAGGTGTGATTTGGCCAAATATGTATTGAGTGTAATATAAAGGTGTGATTTAGCTAAATATATATTGAGTATAATATAAAAGTGTGATTTGGAGAGATATGTATGTATGGACTACATTTTGCATGTGATTTGGCCAAATGTGTATTGAGTATAACATGGATGTGTATTTTGGACAAATATGTATGGATGGATAATATTTTGCATGTTTGATATGTTTGACTACTATATTTAGATGTTTGTTAGCTTCTTTATATATTAAGTAAATTATATGGAATTTGATACATTGCATGGTATATATTGGTGTACTTTTAATGGATCATGGAGGTGGTGTCAAATGAACCTTGCAATTATATTCAAGCGTGTTAGAATAAGATTTTTTTTTTTAGAAATTCCTCACTATATAGACACAATCGATTGATGAGGAGGGGAAATGCTAAGTAAGAATGCATATTCATTCAACAACCAATTAATTGTTATGTTAATAGGAGGGTTGCAGTTGCAACCTTTCTGGATGACTCTATTAGCATAAGGATCATGGTGTATTGAGACTTATATGCTATCTTCAACTAGATCTCACGAAGAATGTGGGATAATACATTAAGAAAATGTGAAATTATAAAGTTTTAGAAATACCCATTGTCAATGTATTTACCTCTAATTTATCTGAGTTATGTATTTCCTATCAATAGTGTAGATCCAACTTAACCCCTTATTTATTGAAAAGTAAGAGAGATAAAAAAACAAATAAATTAAAGTTCAAATTCCTTGGTGCTTAAAAGATAAAGGTCAAAATAGATTTATTGATTGGATGTATCTTATGTGCTTGGGAGAAATGTTGTTATCCTCCCCACTCAGGTTCAATTCCTGCATGTGACATGTTGAGCTCATAATGAGAATATACTTGTAATGACTTCTGGATTGGTTGTTTGAAAGTCCATTATGTAAAATGATGTCTTATCCATATTGTATATAGAGTGTATGTTTCTTCTCCCACAACAATAAGTATAAGATCCACATGTTTATCCCTTTTCTTACAACACTTAACAATGATTGAATCCAATATTTGGGCAACTTTTATTTTTTGAAAAATCAATTTAAAATCTTCTTATTTGTAATATAGTTAGAATCTCCAACCTATGGTGTAAGTGTGCTAGGAGCTTTAAGTGTCACCTCTTTTAAAGTTTTCCAAATTGCATCTTGTATCAACATAGTGGAAAAATCAACGAAAATAGTAAATTATGCATAACATCTAAAGATATATAAATTGTACAACATGAAATATGAGACACAATGATATTGAACCTATAAAATAGAAATCCTTGTATTGAAAATTCAAGAAAGAGAGAAGTGTCCATGAATTATTCAAGGGAGAAAACTCTAATTAAGTAAGGCGCTAATATAGTAACAACACTTGGCACAAAATTATGTAACATTCTAGCTCTATAAATATTCTTTCACTAGAGAAATTCTAAGTATTTGTGGTCCCAACATTAATAAGTACCAACCACCTAGTGGACCTTATTTAATAAATATGACCCTTTTATAATGAGTAACTATCCCATATCTACATAATGGCCTTATTCAAAGGATATATCCCCATACATTAATTGGACAACTCTTAAATAATCCCAAATTTGGGAGGTTAGGGTAGAGCCCTAACATCCCCTCTCCCTTCAAAATAAATATTGTCCTCAATATTGGAGGTGTAGAAACTATTGTAAAATCATTGCTAGTTCCCAACTAGCATTTTCAGGCTACATATACTTCCACTATATCAAAAATCCCCAAATAGTGCACTAGCATAGTTTTAACTCTCTTATTTTCAATACTACCTCCAATTGTAACTAAAGTTAACCTTGTTCATCAAGTTTAGGAAGGCTAGTATAAAATCAACAATTTAGCTCCACTACCATATTCAAATACGAAATTTGGAAGACTCGGCATATACTATAGTGGGTAGGAAGACTAACATATAAGCTACATATCTTATGTGTTGAAGGGTTTAATAGGGTCCAGAAAAATTTAATGTTAGATTTTGATGGGCATTGTATTTGAGATAGGTCTTCTTATAAGTGTAGAGATGAAGAAACACATCATCCCTTTCTTCAAAACAATACTTAGAGTGACGCTAAACTTCCTACCACTTTTTTTTTTTTAAATTTTGATCCAAATTTATATTGTACTTAAATGTGAAAATAATGGATGCTCTAGTGTTAATATTGCAATCCTCTTCATGAACCTTAGATGTGCCTCATAAATTCAACACCATTGATGAAGGCTTCTATCCATAGAAAAATTCATATCATGAAATTTTCATATCACGGTGATAAATGGTATTGTACAACCATTTGGAAAGGTAAGCTTTGAACTCATTTGCGTTGTCAGTCTTATGAAAACTTTGCAAATAAGTTTTTAGACATTTTTTGACCACCTTTATTTGACCAACAATTGTGTTCCTTGCAGTTTAGTAAAAAAATTCTAGATTTTTTTTGGTGAAGGTAGGATTACAATTCAACGCCATCGAATTAGGCATGCCACATAACCCCCCCTGGTACTCTTTATTTGAAAAACAAAAGGAGGTTGTTGATCAAACTTGGATGAATTGGTCTTTTTCAACTTATTCCATTTATTTTTGTTTTATATCTTAGAGAAGGCATTGTTCATGTCTCGCGAGGAAAATCAATACACATGGCATAAGATGATTTTAGATATTGAGGTCAATATGGGATTGAGTGTTTTTTCCATCTTATAATGATGCCCACCTATTGTGGCTCCTACAATAACCATCCTCAATTCCTCTTCATGCCTTAGGCTTTGAGGGAATTGAGGGGCCCACCAATTCACGTGGGTTCAAAAGTCACATTTTGTAAGTCTCAATCAACCTTCCAATGAATTGAAACGTGAAGGAAAACTTATGTGTTTCACTAAGTTTTATTGGTGATTCTAACATTCCAAAAACACGCTCTAACCCTTAGTTTCTCTTAGGTAACCCTCGCGGAAGGTATTAAATTTATATTTCTTGGAACGTTTATGAATTTATACCTTGTGTATTGTAGAAATAAGCCTTTACCAAACTATATAACACTCTAATAATCCTCATTGCAGTGCTACAACCTCAAAACAAGGATCATTTTGTCACTTTTGCTCACAATTTTGGACCTTTTCCTCAAGATTTTTCCACCCCAAGCCTCTGTAGTGTAGTACTGAGCCTTAAGGTTGCACTATAACATTTCCTCACCCTTACACTAAAAAATATAATGTTATCTTTCCCATATTATCAATGCTATAGAGTTAATCTCGGTCAACTTTGGTGTTCTTCCTCAAATTTTGGAAAATTCTAGCCTTTGTAGTGCAGTACTAATTTTTTTTTCTAATGCTATAGAGCCTCACTAAGCCTCAAGGCTATGCTATACAATATTCTTGAGATCTTAATAATCTTCATAGCATTTGCCTACCCCTCTTCCCAATGCTATAAGGTCAAAATTGGCCAAAGTTTGGTGTTTTTTTCACCGAATCTTTCCTCTTTAGGGATTTATATTGGATCACTTATCATTATTCTAGTTCCATATCTCTCCCTTGAGCCTTAAGTATGTTATATAACTACTCTTTAACTATAGATTTTTTACATTTATAGGCATGCCTTGAAAGATGTGCTTAATGTTTTCATTTGTACTAGAAGATATTTTACATGGATGCTACAGATTTGGAAGACAACCAAGGATCATGCATTTAGCTACAAGGAGTATTGTGTGTTGTTAATTAATTGGAATAGTAGTCCTGAGCATATGTTTATGATTAAGGGGAAGCCCAAGAATTAGCACAATAACACACATATGCCTCCATCATTGTCAATTGAACCTTGAATATACGAGGGAAAATAGAGAAGGATGAGGCTTAGTTAGTGGAACAATGCCAACAACAAAAAACCCTGGACTCATTCTTGGTTTCATTTTGAGAGAATATGTTAGTTCTCTCCTTGTACATAGCATATTTCCTTGGAATACCATGTTAGCATGGAGATCTATCCACCTAGAAAAGACAAAATGATTACATCACACTGTGAAGCCTAGGTGGCATACCTTGAGGTCATCATTATATTCTAAACTAAATATTTAGTGAGACTATGAAAAATGTCAACCTCACTCCTAAGAGTTTCAAAATATTTCCATTTATTATATTTTTAAATTACCAGAAGTTGAAAATTTATAACTAACCTGACAAGAAGATGAATTGTCAGAAAGGAATTTTCTACCTCTAGTCTATAAATAATATAAATATCTATGTAAGAATGAACTTTTTGGAATTTTCATGTAGGAAATATATGAGAAACAGTTCCCATTATCAGATTTCTTATTGTTCATTGAAAGCACTAAGACTAGATATTGGAAGTTGGTCACTTTGTATTTTGGCCATGATATAGAGAAGCCTAGAAAGGCCATTACTAGAACAATATGATTAAATGCATCTTGTTCATGTTTTTGATTATTCATTAACAATTCATGTATGTGTATTATTTGTGGGATGTATAATTTTAGGTTATTGACTATTCTATAAATTAGATGGTTTCTCTCACATAGTTGTTGTTTCTGTTTATGTACTTCTTGTATGAGAACTTATTAGATTGAAATGTCAAATGTTCTTCATATTGTCTAAAAATTTGAATGCTTATTGTTGTCCATTATTACATACAATTTTTTCCTTTCCTATGCAACTGAGTATTTACTGAATCATTGCTTCTTATTTCTCCTCTAAATTTCAACTATTGATAGCATAGTGTAGACCATTTACATATTAGTGTAGTGGTTAGTTTAGCTTGGAATTTACATACCTCCGTTTTTGAAACAATCCCTCATATCTCACAACATTCTAAAAAATCCATAATTATTTTGATTCCAAAATTTGTACGGTTCTCTTATCCCAAATGGTGTGATGTCTAATTGGGACATCATACCAGAGAGAACACCTTGAATTTTTCCGTGTCATTTTCCTCTTATCAACAATAATTTGGCGCTACAAGGAGGTACCTAAGATGCATGGATGGTAGTACTCCTTATTATAACCTTGTAAACACTTCAAGAATACAAAGTCCCACCCAACCACCCGACATTTCATACTCACATTAAACATTCTAAGAGAGACACAAGATATGAAGACGTTGCCTCTAATCATGAAAACCTATAATATTCCTAAATATATTTAAATTCAATTTCTCCTACTGAGGTGAATACCCTTAGGCATATCACTTGTGCTTATGCTAAAAAACTTGACAGAATTCCCGTATCCCTTTATCTCCCAAAAAATAAATTAGGTAGAAGATTGATCCCAAAGGATGATGTACTAGTCGATTCCATTAAGGATTTGGTTGTGAATGCCCTCAAAGGAACTTCTAGGTTTTCCAATCAAACCCCTTATAGCTCTACCTCATCCACTCACTCACCCTTTGATACCATCAGTGAAATTGGTTGTGTTAATCATATTGATTCCTACTCATATTCTGAAGAAGAATTTTGTAAGGTAGGTATACCATTCATAATGTCTGGCCAAACTCAACTATAATGGATGTCACCTGGATCCTTGAACCTTGTAGGACTAATACATGATCTTCTCAAGTGACCAGAAAATATGCTTTAGAAATTTGATCTTAACAAGGTTGCCTCCCCTAAATATCACATTAATTTTTTTATTTGGCATCATGGCTAATGTATGTAGAACATGAAGATGTATTATTTAAATTTTTCCCTTATACCTTTGACTATAATGTCTCAACCTGGTATTGTAATTAACCTATCATATCCATAAATGGATAGGATGCCTTTGAAAGGATTTTTCTTAGAAAATTTGGTGAAGATAAAAAACTCACGTCCTTTTTGAAAGAGTCGATTTCCATGAAATGGACAAGAAAGTGAAGGTCAAATATTTTAACCAATGATTCAACACATTATTGAATAAATTTCCCGTTGATTCTCACCCTATAGATCCTCTATCCATCGAGTATTACATTTCATCCCATCACCCATGCATAGCCTTGTTTGTTAAGAGGGTAGATAAGAACACCCTAGCCTTTAACTTTGAAGAAGATATTAAGGTTGAAAAGAAGATGCTTTCCCTAGATGTAAACAACCTTTAAGAGGAACATAAAGCCAATAAAAATAAGTTTATAACCCATAGTAAGTGTGTTGTGAAGGGATCCACTGATTTAGAGAGTGTGTTGAAACTTTTTAGAAAGCTATATAACGAAGGAATCAAATTGAAGAAGAATTCATGATAAAACATGTATGGGAATAAGCCTTTCTTCCAATTATAGAAGAGGAATAATAACCCATCCAACCTGCTGATAACTCCAATCTAATTTTGAACCTTGATTAATTTGGTACAAACAATTTTTGTTCATGCCATTAAGTGAATCATTTGGAAAACATATATGTAGTGGGTTAATCAATGACCTGGTTTACTAATTAACTTCTGGACCAACAATCATTGTCCAATAAATCTGCCTAAGAAGCATAAGAGGAGACTAGCTAATATGAATAAGAGACCACTGAAAGCTCTTCTCAATACAAGGAAAATACCCGCCAGCGGATGTTTTTGAGGAACCCCTTATAAAAATAGCCCAGACATCAGTTTATAGCGAAGGTTACTAGAGGAGGTTGGCAGGTGGAGGTTTTTGTGGATGTTTTTTGTCCGATGTGTTTCTCATCCTAAACCGCACCAGTGCGTTCCATTAGCGAAATCACTAGTGCGTACTAAAAATTGGCACACCGGGACATCGTGTGCTTGGTACAAACCCGCCTGGTGCGTCTAATTACTGTAGTGCACCAGTGCTCTACACATATTCAACACTAGTGTGTCCTAAAAACCCGCACCAAAACTGAAACAACTCGATGCGGTTGGAAGAAACCGCCCGGTGTGCCTTGAAAACCCAAGCACCGGAACAGGGTTAAAAAAAAAAATTACGGCCAAAAATACACATTTTTCACTTTTTAGCGCTCCAAAGCTCTCAAGCACCGGTGCAAATTTACCTTGTGTGAGGCATCCTGCCATCGGTGCTCCCATTGCACGCACTATTGCTGTCCATTGTCCACCATCTCCAATTCTAATTTTGCAAAACGGTGGGAAAATTTGGTTTTGCAAATTCTACAGCCAATATGCCTCCTCGACGCCCAAATGCACAAGTATTTACTTGTTTTTCCATAATTAAACCTTTTAGCAGATTAATTTTCTAAAATAACTTAAAATTCACCTTATTTAAAAAAAATAAATTCCTGCATGGTGTGCTCGAGCCGTTCGGCTCGCACTAGTTCGCGGTGTTGCTTGTAAATTTATAGGCTGCACCACGGTATCCGCACTAGTTCTAGGGCGGTACTGAAATGGCACATCGTGCATTTTTAAAATAAAAAAATTGTGATGCGGTCGGTTACCCAGCCGCACCGTTGACCATGTCAAAGTGCGGGAATGCAGTGCTTTGACGGAAATATACGCCTCGAGGTGGGTATTTTTGTCAGCGCAACACCCTCCCTAACTGGACATACTCAATGGTTTGGTCAAGTAAACAACCACATCTTTGACTATGTAGTGATGTCAGGAGGGCGGTGCGCTGCCTACACTATACGCCCCAAGGTGTATAGTTTGGTCAGCGCAATGCCCTCTCAATACTGGTACATAGTCAACAGTGCGGTCGGTTATACCACCGCATTGTTGACCATGTAACGATGGCAAGAGGGTGGTGCAGTGATAAAACTATCCGCCCCGGGGCGAGTAGTTTCGCCAGTGCACCGTCCTCTCGAATTTGTTCATAGTCAATGGTATAATCGGTTAAACGACTGCACCGTTGAGCACTAGCTGATGTTTGGTAGTGAAATTAGTCAATGCACCGCTTGAGATAGGACATGTCATGATTTTTGGTGCGCTGCAAATTTCCAGGTGCACCATGTCCGGTGCGCGATAAAAACAAATGCACCATTACCGGTGCATGCCTGTTTTTTATGGCGTACCAACTGTTTTTTTTTTGAAAAAATGATATATATATATATATATATATATGTGAATCATTCAACGACATCAAAGGAGAGAAGAGAGGGGACAACAGCAACAACAGGCGGACTAGTATAACGTGGTTTGCCTGTGGGAGGCATGAGAGAGGGAGAGAGATATGTACCCTCGCCCTATTACAGCAGCCAACCAGGTGCTCCTAAGGGAAATAGGCCTCCTCAAGTTCTATGAGGAGGCTAAATCCCTGAAGGGACGTGGTGGGTTATTGCAACGACTTATCCACAGGTGGAATTCCCACTGACAAGATTTTCGGGTTGGTCCTAACCAGTGGTACGTGTCCACTGAGACATCTATTTCATTACTAGCTTATCGAGGAGAGGGGTGGATTTTCCTTCTTTCTCAGAGGTCCCTATTGGCTGTGCAGCAGGGAGTTAGTTGGTGTACTCCAAGATATACATTAGTGCGGATACACTGTCTCTTGCAGATTTTCAGGTCTTCGGTGGTCAGTTACGTATTGCTTCATTTGGTAGAGAGGAGGTGAGGTGCCTCTCAATATTGATTTCGACCATTGCACACCATACTAGTGAAGGGAAATGCATTAGTTGCCCGCTTCTATTTTATGTTGATTCTTTATTACAGGTGCTGCAACTTGTGAGGTGGTCTGCCATTTTTTTGCGGCAGTTCTGTACAACTTTAGATAGATGTTGTGCTCAGGCATAAGGGAGGGTGAACTTCCCTTGTGCTTCAGTGCTATTTTGTTTATTTTTTGATAGGTTTCTAGAGACGAGGCCTACTTTAGTTCCAAGAAATTTCACAGGCCGATTCTGGCATGCATGTATACATGTGTACGATGATTCCAAGAGGGGAAGCCTAGCTTTCCAATGCAGGATATCACATGATGCGCTGGAGTTGGGGCTAGTGTTGATGAGCATGCCTTCGTTCTCGGTCCCATGTTTGTATGCTGGTTTGGATTGGATGAGGGTGTGAAAACATCCTCTTCATAGATGATGAGCTGCTGGATGATAGAGGTAATATTAGTTTTTTCTTTAAATTTATTCTAACATGTTCTTTAAATTGTTTTTATTAAACTGTTTAATGAAATTGTCTAATTATTATTGTGTACTTATATATATTTTGCAGACATTGGGTAATTTGATGGTGATGAGATTCCACCGCTACCAAATGATCCAGGTGTAGATCTTGATGACGATCAGGAGATGGCAGATGCTGAGGATCAGGCCGGTGCAGACAGACCTAGTCCTCATGTTGCGCAGGTACCGGCTGGTGTGAGGCATAGGCCTGACACTAGATTTAGGATGGAGTTGGGCGAACAACTCTGTGGAATGCTTGTGGAGGAGGGAGTCAGGCCGACCACTATGAGAGAGATACAAGCTAATGTTAGGCTGATAGAGATGTGGAGAGGCATGCCACGTGACATGTTGACCCTGATGCGGCATGTCATAGGAGCTACCAACTTAGTGGCGCGATTGAGGAGGGTCCTTCGACGTAGGTGTGGTCGAGACGCAATACGTCGACAATCGAGCAACGACACATTGTCTGATGATCACGATCAGGGGAGTGATCATCGTTCACCTCGTGCTGCAGATGAGCAGCTTGCAACATTGACCAGTAGTCATGATCATCAGTAGGCTAGACCATCCACGTTGAGTCAACCTTGTCACCCTACAACATCCAACATTCATGATTATGAGCAGGCTGGACCATCCATGTCGAGTCATCATGATCAGAAACTTGCAGCATCCAGCAGTACTCATGATCATGAGAAGGTTGGACCGTCCATGTCGAGTCATCATGAGTAGCCGTCAGTTGATCCTGATCAACATGAGGCACCACCAGATCAACATGCACATGATGATCGACATCTATCTAAGCTTGTCGAGGTTGCACCATTGACTGAGCAGGCCTCGACTAGTATTACTATTGATGATGTACCACCAGCTGATATTTGACATTTATATTATAGTTGTATATTTTTGACATTATATATATATGTGTGTGTGTGTGTGTGTGGTCCATGTATTTTATGTTCATGTTGCAGTTGTATTTAATTTACATGTTGGTGAGGATATCTTTCTGGTTCGAATCAAGGTTTGCTTGATACGCATTCCTGCTGTCGGAGTGCCTGTGCCTGTCTGGCGAGCTTTTCTACTTCGTTTGGAGCTTTGTCACAGGTTCGAACTTTTCATTCCCCGCTTTGTCGCCGCCCCCCTCCGGGTTGCTCCCGCCCTCGCTTCTCAGGGTTTCTGGCCATGGTGGACCAGTAATGTTGCAGGTTTTGGCCTGCCTCAGGCCACGCGGATGGATGATGGGACAGGGGTCCCTTTCCGTCAGGTTTTCGCCCACCTCACAGCTTGCTTCCGTGCATTTTTACCATGTGGAGTTACTGGGATAGGTTTCGTTTTTCAACCCTTGTCTGTTAGCGTTTTTCCCTTTCCGACTTTTCGTTTTCCACCGGACCGGAGAAGTCACGGGTTTCTAGCTCCCGGGCGACGGACTAGGGTTTCAGTTTTTATCTGCAGGTATGGGTCTTGATAGAGAATTGGTTGATTTGGAGCCGGCACCCGAGGATCTATTAACTGTTTGGGGCCATGATGTATCGGCCCAAAACCTGGAGCGCTTCTTCCCTCTAAGATTTGCGAAGCAAGAGGTGAAATCTTTCGATCTTGAGGCGACAGTTTCTTCCCTCAGATCTGCTCTTCCTGAAAGGGCAAAGCCAGAAAAGGGTGTATGTGCCGGGTTTCCCTCTCAGGGGGTTCTTTCTGTTGGTGAATGCGCGGCGGAGAATGCTGCAGAAGTAGCCGGGTCTTTTTTCTCAAACCCGGGGCCAGATCTCTCCGTTCTTACAAGTTTTCCGCCTCTATCTGGAGGGCTTGCGGATGTGGTAGCCAATTGCGGATTGCATGGCTCGAAAGGGCCTCGTTTAGTAAAGGATAAGACGGAAAATCGGCCTGTCTCTGAAGTATTTCCCCCATGGGGTCTTGAAAGTGAATTCAGGGTTCCAGTTCAAAGGCAAAGTTTGAATCCAAGCCCCAAAAGCGACATTGGGCCCTCGGCGACGAAGAGCTGGGCTCTACCTCTGACTGACCCCCCGGTCAGGTCTCTGGGCGAAGGAGGAGTGCTCCTAAAGGAGCCGTTTTTGCCGTTTTTAGGGTCGAAGGAGTGTCTGCAGAAGGAGCCAGCTTCTGGAGGTGAAAAGGAAAAAGAGAAGGCACAAGATCCGGCAGGGACAGGGACGCCCGTAGACCGACATCACTCTGATTCGGGAGATGGTGCGGTGCTGATTATCAAGGTGGGCGGGAAACGAAAGAAGCAGGGCCCTATAAAAAAAAAGGAGCCTCAGCCTTGCTGCATTGTTGGAGTGGACATTCGAGTCGAAGAGGCAATGGCAGCCTCAGAGACTAGGGTTATAGGCAGAGTGCGAGGCCGAAAGTTTTCGGCAGATTACATTCGGAGATGGGTTCTTTCGGAATGGGAACATGCTCCAGGGAAACCCGTGAAGATCAAAGTACTGGAGAGAGGATGGTTCACCATGCTTTTTGCCCATAAAGACCATGTTAACTGGGTGCTTGAACGGAATTGGAGTTTCGGTAAGCGGCCCCTCTTTCTTCAGCAATGGACGCCGTTGTTTGATGCACAGACTGAGAAGCTGAACGAGTCTCCCATATGGGTAAAATTGCCAGGCTTACCCCTTCAATTTTGGTTTGATTCAGTGTTCAAGTCAATTGGAGATACTTTGGGGAAGTTTTTGGATTTCGATCGTTCTTTTGAGCAGTCAGATGATATGAGTGTGGCGAGGATTTTAGTCAGTTTAAACCCTCGGGAGGGGCTTGCAGAGGCAATGACCTTAAGGTACAGGGAGCTGGAGTTCGTGCAAAAATTGGACTACGAAAACCTGCCTTTCCGTTGTCATCGCTGTCATGCTTATGGGCATCTGGCCAAAGAATGCCCCTTGGGCTATCGCCGTCGAAGAAACCCTATCAAGATGGCCCGAAAGTCGGCTTTTGCTCCTGTATCAAACTCTGGTTCGGATCCCTCTTACGAACCAATGGAGGAAGAGGCAAAGGATGGGTCGGAGGAGGTGATGTCAGAAGCCCCCTCGCAGCAGCTCACCCCTGCCCGGTCCGTTGAGCAACCTTCTGTGTGGACTGTCCCCCATATTCCTTCGACTGCTGGGATAGCGGTGGAGTCTCTCGAGCAGCATCAGGCACAGACAGCCTCACAGGCTAACTCGACTGTCGGGTTTGTGGTGGAGCCACAGACGGGTATGCCTAATTTCCTCCCTTCTTCTTTTTGCTCTTCATATATGGAAAATGTCTCTGCTAGTATGTTGTCGGGCTCTTCTGGGTGCCTCCAGAAGGAGTTTTCTTGTTTAAATTTGAATCCTCAATTGATTGATAGTCTTGTGGTTACGGTCCCCTTGCCCTCTGGAGATCCCCAGGCCTCTCTGTCTGCCTCTGGTCTTTCCTGCTCAAACCTGAACCCTGCCCCTCCTCTGACTGCTCCCCCCTATAATTTAAGATCTCTGTCTTTACGCATCGGGAAAGAGACTGCTCCTGGAGGTCTTGAGCAGGATATAGTGCCTATAGGGCCTAGAAAATCCAGAGGTAGGAAATCTAATTTGTCTAAGGCTAAGCAGAAGGCTATCATTGATATAGTTGATGGGAAGCAAAAATCGTTGACTGGGGTGCTTAGAGCAGCAAAGCCACCCTCTGTATCGTTGAAATGATTCTGCTTTCCTTCAACTGTAGAGGGTTAGCTAGTCAACCCAAAAAACTAGCTTTCAGGAGTTTAGTCAGTCAATACAATCCGGATATTATTATGTTGCAAGAAACACTTGGTAATGGAGAAGAAATTATCGCTCTCCTTTTAAAATTGCTGCCTGGCTGGCTCTTTCGGGCCATAGACGCTGATGGTCGATCTGGTGGCTTGGTCACTGGATTCAGAGCTGGAAACTTTAAAGAAATTACCTCCTGGGGTTTTGAACACTCACTGGCGGTGGAGCTTTACTCCAAGGAATTCTGTTTCCCCTTTCTTCTCTTGAATGTCTACGGGCCCTGCCAGGAAAGGGAGCGCTTTTGGTCCTCTTTCTTCCAAAAGTCTTTTCTGGCCCATCACAACTTAATCATTGGAGGCGATCTAAACTTCTCCCTTGGGGTTCTGGAGTCATGGGGAGAAAATGCCAGACCGGATCCTTTAACTGATTTTTTTATCTCTCAGATTGCCTCATCCCATTTGATAGACCTCTCTCCTATCAAGGTTAGGCCTACCTGGCGCAACAAAAGAGTTGGATCTGACTGGGTTGGGAAGAAATTGGACCGCTTTCTCTTGGGAGAAGGCTTGTCTGAAAAACTTTCCATTTTTCGACATTGGGTGGGGGATGGGGGCCTGTCCGATCACTTCCCGATTCTTTTGGAGGCAAAAGGATCTCTCAAAAAACCAGGGACCCCCTTCAAATTCAATGCTTCTTGGCTGTCTGACGATTCCTTTGTCTCCTTGGTTCATTCCACTTGGAGGAGGGATGTAACAAGGGAGGAGGGGGTTTTAAGTCGAAGTAAGGCTTTTATGGATAATCTGAAGGCTTTGAAAACTGAAACAAAAATCTGGGCCTCCCACAAGGCATCCCTTGAAGATGAAAAATTAAGGGCCATAAACTCTGAACTTGAGCTCCTGGAAGGCCCGGATGGGGGGGGTTATGCCACAGTGGAATCACGTGATAGAATTCGGGCTTTGGAGGCAGCCAGAAGGAAGTTACTGCAAGATAAGGAGGAGAGCTGGCGATTAAAAAGCAGAGCCATATGGCTTCAGGCGGGGGATGACAACACAAAGTTTTTTCAAAACTATGCAAAAGGGAGAAAAAATCTCAACACCATCTGGGAACTGCCTAAAGAAAATGGGGGTAAGGCTCAGTCCTTCGAAGAGCTTGCCTCCCTTGGAGTGGATTATTTCAAAAACCTCTTTAAGGCCAATGCAGAAGTTTCAATTGCTGAAGTCATAAGAGTAGCCCAATGCTTTCCAAGGTATATTGAAGAGGAAGGAAATGACCTTTTGATGGCTCCTGTGTCCAAGGAGGAGGTGGAAGCAATCCTCAAATCGATGCAAAAAGAGAAAAGTCCAGGCCCAGATGGCTGGATTGTGGAATTTTTCCTACACTTCTTTGATTTACTGGGAGCCGACCTCACAGCGGTGGTGGAAGAATCAAGGGCCTCAGGCCTGGTATATCAGCCCTTTAATGCCACTTTTCTGACTCTCATTCCAAAGTTGGACCAACCCTCATCTTTCAATGATTTCCGGCCCATCTCTCTCTGCACCTGTTTATACAAGGTTATTGCTAAGATAATTGCTTCCCGGCTGAAACCTTTCCTCTCAAAAAGCATATCTGAGGAACAGTTTGGGTTCTTGGATGGGCGACAAATTCATGAGGCCATGGGAGTGGCTCAAGAAACCCTTCACAGTCTAAAAAGAAGCCGGAAAAAAGGGGCTATCATAAAAATTGATCTCTCAAAGGCTTATGATAGAATCAGCTGGATTTATCTAAGGCTTCTTTTAACTCACCTGGGGTTCAGGTATGATTTTGTAAAGTGGACCATGGCATGTGTCACCTCTACTTCGATTGCAGTTCTGATAAATGGTGCTGCCTCCGATTTTTTTAATCCGCAGAGGGGGCTTCGTCAGGGATGTCCTCTCTCCCCCCTCCTCTTTCTGTTAGCAGCTGAAGGACTAAGTTTACTGATCAAAGAGGCGAAGAGACAGGGTGATCTGAAAGGAATAGAAGTTGGCATGAACCTATGGGTGACACATCTCCTCTTTGTTGATGACATCCTTATTTTTAGTAATGGGAGCCGGGAGGACTGCTGCTGTCTAAAAAGGCTCCTCGACCTCTTCCTGAAAGCAACGGGATTGGCCATAAATGATCAGAAATCTTCTGTCACAATTGCAGGGCTCTCTCCCTTTGAAGCAAATAGAGTAAAGGAGATTCTCTCTTTTGATCTAAAGTCTCTTTCGGATCTGTTCAAGTACCTTGGTTTTAAGCTGAAACCTGACTCCTACAGGGTTCAAGACTGGAATTGGCTTCTGGCGAAAATTGAGGACAGAATAAATAACTGGAGTTTTAAATGGTTGTCAAGGGCAGGCAGGCTTGTGCTGATAAAATCTGTGATCTTAGCCATCCCAGTGTACTGGGCTAGCCTCATTTGGGTGCCTAAATGTATCCTGTTGAAAATAAAGAAAATTTGCAGCAGATTTTTATGGGCTGGACAGAAGAAGGATTATGTAGCTCCTTGGGTTGCTTGGGAGAAAATTGCTCGCCCGAAAAAATGGGGAGGGTGGGGGATTAAAGATTTGTTCCCTTTCGCACAGTCTTTAGCAGCTAAACTTGCGTGGAGGCTGATTGTTTATGATAACTTATGGACTGCCGTGACTAGGAGGAAGTATATTGACCCAGTTTCGCCCCTTGAGTGGATAAGACAGCCCTCAAAATCCACAAGGAATTCCTCGGTGGTATGGAAAGCTCTGGTGGCAGCAGTCCAGATTATCGAAAAAGGATTGGCTTGGAGAGTAGGAGATGGGGCTTCAATAAGGCTAGGAAGGGACCCGTGGGTGGGCTGCACGGACTCTTTCGCTCTCTCAAGAGACCTGCTTGATCATTTAAATTCCAGAGGCTTCTTCTCTCTCAGCCAAATTGCTGACAGTGAAAATTCTTCTATCTGGAGACAGGAGTGGCTCACAGCGACTGATTTGGCACTAGAAGAGAGGTGGCATGAGGAGTGGGGGACTTTTCGCACAGGACTGTTGCAATCCCACATCCGTATTACAAATGAGACAGATGAATTGCGGTGGGTGTATGCCCAGACAGGTTTCTACTCACCTAAGATGGGATATGACTGGCTTATGTTACAAAAGGGGTGGGGGGAACCAAACTGGTAGGCTAAGTCTTTGTGGAAGCTGAAAGGGCCAGCAAAGACCAGGCTGTTTTTCTGGTGTGTTCTACAAAGGAAAGTACCTACATGGGATGAACTCCAAAAAAGGGGGAAGATTGGCCCTGGCTGGTGCTCCCTCTGTAAGGAGTGTGAGGAAACTTCCCAGCATCTGTTCCTTGCCTGTCCTTTCTCCAAAAGTCTCTGGAATGAAATGTTAAGACTCTCAAAGGTCCCCCTCTGTTGGGGAGGGGAGGACATAGCCGAAGCCTGGAACAATTGGTGGCAGCAGGCCCCAAATGACAAAGTCAAAATGCTGCCTCTGCTGGTAGTATGGGGAGTATGGCTTGCCAGGAACCACCAAATTTTCAAAGACTCTCTCTTCCCTATTGACAGACTAGCAGTTGAAGGAGTAGCCATCTTTGAAAGCATCCCTCAGCCTTCAAATACTAAAAGGGAAAGACCGGTGCAGGTAGAAGAAATAAAAGGGTCTATTCCGTGGGCTTATTTCGATGGAGCCTCAGACGTAAACAACAACTGTGGAGCAGGTTTGGTGATTTTTTACCCCACAGGACTTAAGCTCAAAGCCTCTGTTGGGCTGGGTACTGGGTCAAATAACTATACTGAGCTCAAAACACTACATCTACTGCTGTGCTGGTTACTGCAGCGCAATGTAAGGGAGGTACAGATCTTTGGGGATTCTCTGAACACAATCAAATGGGCAAATGGATCACATCATTGCAGGAACTTTCTTTTACTTCCTTTGCTGTCTGAAATTATTCGTCTTAAAAGTATATTTTCTGTCCTAACTATATCTCACATCTACAGGGAAAGAAATGCAGAAGCAGACAACCTTTCTAAAAAAGGCATTGAGCAGGTTTTGGACCAATGGTCCGTAGAGGAAGTAGCTGAAGGAAGAACAAGGGGACTCCCTCCCCCTGTTTTTTGACTATTTTGTGAGCTGTCAACAGCTCGGTTCCACATTTCTGTTTTTTTTAAATGTTCATACTTTCCAGTTTAATGTCCGTTCTGTATATGTTTATAAAAAAAACAAAAAAAGCAACTTGTGAAAAATCTTTTGAAGGCAAAAATGTAAAAATTTCAGGGTTGTTTTCCCCTTTGTTGGAGGCCTATTTTGTTTGTCTTTTTATTTTAAAACAACACTTTCAGCCAGCACAGTTCTTACTAGCTGGTTTGTGGACATTTTGTGGACGTGAGCAATCCTGTTTCGGTGTTTTTCCTTAATGGAAGCCGGGGGTTGTTTACTCCAGTTTTTTTTGGTTTATCCTTTGTGGTTATCAGTCTTTTTTGGACAGAGCTGTTGGGTGGTTCATTTCTGGAAAATCACACAGCAGCGTAGTTGTTATTTCCCTGGAAAAGGGAAAGGAATGCAAGGCATATGCTATGTAACCCTCTTTTTAAATAGAAGGTTCGATTTTTTCTGTGGGCTCCCTAAATTAATTGTATTACTGTGAAATGATTGTAATTGTAATTGTAATTGTATGTAAAATTCTAAAATTGTAATTGTAGTTTTAATTGTAATTGTATGTGAAATTGTAAAATTGTAATTGTAATTGTAATTCTAAATCTAATTCTAATTAAAATCGTAATTGTAATTGTATTTTATTATGATCTTACATACAAAAAAAAAGAACTTTATACACTACGCCATTGTTTTTGAGATCAACATAATTGCAAATTATCAAGTGAAATATTGATTTTTAACATTAACGCAATGCAAATTACCAATTAATTCAAAATACGTATTATAATGTTTCGAAAAAACCATCTTAAAAAGTATAAACAATGATGATCAAATAACACATGTACCATATCACTCTCGGTTCTCATGAACACCCTCATTATCTTCCAGCTCGCATGGCATGATAACACTATTGTTCTCAAAAATATGTATTGATCTAGGTTCATGTCTCAATACGAACCACCAATCCCTATCCAACACATCTAGGTAAAAAAACACCTAGTTGCAGTGTTTGGGGAAAACATAGGACTCCTTAGCTTCATCCCACATTTTTCTAGAGTTGTTACATATCAGCATACTATCGCGATATTCATTTACATTATTCTGATCAAAGGTGTCCCACCACTTGCACCTAAAAATAACACATTGGAAAGAAGAGAAATCCACTTCAATGATCTCTTGTATCTTTCCGACGTAACCTAACGTCCCTCGTACTAGGTTTTGATCACGGTGACTAGATCGACTAGATTGATCAAACTCGACTTCCACTCCACAGTCTTGTGTGATGTTTCTAGCATCAGTATTTTATGTGCGAAAATGGTGTCCATATGCCCACATAGAAGGGAACAAATGCACCTATTATAAAAAAAAGTTAAAAAAATCATAGTGACTTGTGTCTTATAATAACCCAACAGTTAAAATATGAAATATAGATGTCTTATCAGTTTCAAATGTACATATAAATTAAATAGATTATTACCAAGTTGTTGCACTTAATCCCTACGTTTAGCGCATCCTCTTCAGCACGCGGGTAACGACCAGTTGCATTGTATTTCTCTCTGACTTGGTCAGCAACCCAACTGTTGGGGCATATTTTTGGCATATTTTCTTTTAAATTATCAGGATAAAGCACACTTCTACCATTCAACCATCTGAATTCCTTCCTGTCACTATCCCATTTCATCCTCTTTTGTTCGTACAAAAGACCCATGATTGTGTCGCTTCAGAATTGTAAAGAACGAATTTATTGATTTCTTCAATTTCTGCATTCCCTGATGAAATCAAACCAACATTATATAGTACATAGAGATCAAAATATACATTATATCAAAGTTAAACATGAATATTTACTTTATGTAAATTTGAAAAATTATAAGTCGCTTACTCTTTATCAAGCGCTTTTTTCCACTTGTTTGGAGCAACTCCCCTTCTCTTTTGTCTTCGTCCCTTTCTGCATCGTCCCAAATCACCACACTTGGTCTATTTTTGATCTGCTTGATGTATTCACTGGCATAATATAAAGACTCATACGATATGTACCACTCTACCATAGACCCCTCAGGTTTTTCCCTTTGTCGAACAAAACCTTTCAATTTCTTCATGTACCTCTCTAATAAGAACATCCAACAACAAGAAACCACCCCAACTAATTCAACCTCATCTACTAGGTGGATTAGAAGATGAACCTGCAAGTCCATGAAACTCGTCGGCAGTTCCTTCTCAAACATACAAACAATCTCAACTATCTCTTGATGCCACCGTGGAATGCTAGCCACATGAATCTCCTTTGACGTGATCCAACGTACAAATGTAGATAATTTAGATATGGCACGCCCTAGGTCTTGAGGGAATTCATGTTTCACACACCCACGCACGAAAAAAGGATAATGACACTGCAAAGTTATAAACATGTGCCATAATATACAAAATTAGTTATGTTTTATGATCCCTGCATGGGATAAATTTTATTAATATAACAAATAATAAAATCATGCTTTGGACATTATACATATTCTTAGAAGATTCAAATGGTCATACGATTTCAACCCCGAAAAATGGTCATCCACGGTGAAGCGACGTCATAGTGAAGAACCGTATGAAGATGGCACCCTCACACCCATTATAACTTCCTTTTCCAAAGAGATATCATCTTTTTTTTAAATCCATGTGGTCTTCTTTGAAATACCAGGAATTAGAG
>JAXQQM020089452.1:0-35671 GCA_034641835.2 Pinus albicaulis
GTTGCAACTGAAGTTCCCAGACTTTTTCCATCTCTCTAGACCATTGCAGATAATTAAGTTGAAAGCACCACACAACGTAAGCAACTCAATGTTGCATCTGTGCTGCTGCTGACCCTGCTGAACTGCTGCCAACTACTGCATCTGCACTGCAACTCCCTCGCATATGTTGTTGTTGCAACTGCAACATCTGCAAATGAGAAATATCCAACACACTGAACCGATTGTTGTCAGTGCGATGCATCTGCCACCCGAGTCCTAACTGCTGCTAGACTCTGCACTGTCACTGAAGCCTCTGCGCTGTCGCTGATTCTGCACTGTGCCAACTGCACTATTTCCAACTCTGCTCTGTGCTGCTCAGTCTCAGACCGCTACTAGCTACTGCATTTGTCACTCGAGCACCTGATTGCACCAACTGCCACTGGTCCATCCTGCTACTACGTGCTATGGGCTCTTGTAGCAAGGTATTGATTCATGAGGTGGACCTCCTCAAGAATCCTGCCCATCATGTCTCGACTCTCTCTGGGGATACAAAACAAAATCACCCCCACCTCACTCCAAGAGGTATATCGTGATCATGGCAAACTCTTCCTCCAACATGGAGGACATCCTGTCGATCTCCTCAGATGCAACCTACTGATCTTGCTTCTCCTCTGTGTCCTTCTTTCTGAGAGGACATTGAGTGTTATAGTGACCAAATTCACCACATCTAAATCATTTGACCTTGGAAAGGTCCTTCTTCCTCCTGCGCTGCTCTTGCTGCCCCTTTGATGCAAGGGCCATATTCTTCTCTTCCTTCACTTGCTTCGTCCCACTGTTGTGTGAAATTTTCAAACTGAAAACTAAACAGTTGCAATGATAGATTTATTTCTCCTACTTATTATTTCAATGAGTTATTATTCAGAAATATTCTGGCAAATATCGAAATAAATACTACTGCAACATTCACAACTATATATGCAGAGAAATAAACAGTAGAGAACATAAGCACAAGAATCAATCACATGTACATAGTTATTTTTGGACAATTGTCCCAGGAAAAACCCAATGTGGGAAAACCAACGCAACAAATGAGGGTTTTATTAATTCTTCAGCAAATGATATCTTTACAGGGAAATATAATGGCAGATAAATTTTGAAACATTTGTGACTGAATTTTTGGCTTACTCGGACAATTCTCGGAAACCCTGATCAGCCCCTGGATGTGTAGAAATTTTGACCCAACCCCAGTTACTCCCATGTAGTTAAATGGCCATTCCCATAAACATACATTCAACAGGCTGGAAATAATAAATATTTCTGAAAACACAAATTCTGGAAATTTCGAAGTGCTGGAAAATGCAGAAATAAAACTCAAAAATAATTTCAGCCACACACACGGAATATGACACGCAGATTTTTGGTCAACATGACCCTGGGAAAACCCCCTACAACTCTTGGGGAAAACCAATTCGAAAGCTCCTCTTTATTTCTGAATATTTTTTTTACAGAGAAATGAAAAGTACAGTAAAAATTCCAGCAACCAGTGTTTTTACTTTTCTTGAAAACCGTGCATAAACTCCACCTTGATTTTTGTGCCAAATACAAACATAAAATTACAGCAGAAGGTACAACCTTAAATGCTATACGGACAACACTAAAAATAGTGCCAGAACAGCTGTACGGTCTCCCTCGAAAACTGTGCCACTTGCTGCCTCGAAAAACGTGTTGTACGACAATTGTACGGACCTTTTTTTGCGTGTTGCTGAACTATTGTACGAATTCCAAAACATAATTGTTTTGTTGTTGTACGGACCTCGATTTTCGTGCCTCCTTAACTTCTATACGGACCTCAAATGTACGGACCTCGAAACCTGTGTTGCAATAAATGTTGTTTTACTTCCTGAAATTCATGCCACTGCGCATTGAACTTTGTGTTCTTTGCTTCTTTGTCTGGTTCTTGAGATCTAGGCCACATATCGGTATGTGTGCCAAAGTCTTGTCCTTCCTCCTTCTCTACTCGAAATATCTCTTTGCCTTCTTCTCCTCTTCTCTCCTCTGCTCATGAAAAATTTGTATGACATTTTCTCTTCTTCTCTTCACCACCTTAACCTAACCCTAGGAAAGTGACTTTTGGGGAATCCCTAAATCCAGTGGCTGAGATAGCTTTAGATCTAGGGCTGAGATTAAATGTGCATTTAAATCTCACTTTCTATTTTTTAATTCACCCCACTTTAATAAAGACCCTCTTAGCCTTTTATTTCCATAGTCACTTTTCACTTTCTAATTTCACATTGACTTTATTAAAATCACTTTAAAATTAGACTTAGTAACTTTATCACTTATAAAGTCACTTTTAAATTAGATTTGACTTTATCACTTATAAAGTCACTTTAGGAGAAAAAGTTAAATACATTTGGACACTTTTCCTTAGGCCAAAGATCAAAGACTTAGGGAACCACTTGTCCTCTGGTACCCAAATTTTAACACTCCCTCTTACCGAGGAAAGTGTTCCTCACCACACCCATCTTGTCTTTGAAGTAGACATGCTTGCCCCATGGTGAGGCTTTGGTGAATATATCTGCTACCTGCTCATCTGTGGGAATATACTCAAGTTTCACTGCTCCCTTGTGAACATAGTCTCTGATGAAATGATATCTGATCCCGATATGATTTGACCTGTCATGAAATACTGGATTCTCCGCGAGTTTAATGCAACTCAGATTATCATAGTAAATCATTGAAGGTCTCAACGGTTGACCAAATAAGCCAAACAACATCCTGCGAAGCCATATGGCCTCACAACTAGCCAGACTCGCTGCCATGTACTTTGCATCCGTTGAACTCAATGCTACTGACTGCTGCTTTCGGCTGAACCACGATATCACTACCGAACCCAACCCAAAACAACACCCTGAAGTGCTCTTCCTATCAGAAGCACAACCTGCCCAATCAGAATCAGTGTACCTTGCCAATCTCACTCCATCTCCCTGTCTATAATCTAGACCATAATCCACTGTCCCCTGCAAGTACCACAAAATGTGTTTTGCAGCAACCCAGTGCACTCTCCTGGGCTAACACATGAGCTGGCTCATCGTGTTGACTGCAAAACATATATCTGGTCTAGTGTTGACCAAATACATCAAGGAACCAATCAGCAGTCTATACACTGTGGGATCCACCAACTTGGAATCTGAAGCATGAAGCTTCTTCCAGTTAGTGATCATAGGTGTCGACATGGGTTTACAATCCTCCATGTGAAATCTGCTAAGGATGTCCACAATAGACTTCCCCTGTCCCAGGAAGAAATGCCCCTCCTCCTGCCACACCTCCAAACACAAAAAGTAATGCATCAAGCCAATGTCCTTCATCTTGAGCTCCGAAGCAAGATCTCTCTTGCAGCCCTCTATGAGTCTCTCTGCACCCGTAATGACCAAGTCATCCACATACAACACCAGAATGAGAGGCTCCTCATCTATCACAATAAAGTATAGGTTCGGATCGCATCACTCTTTGTGAAACCCATCTCCTGCAAGTATGTATCAATCCTGGAGTACCAAGCTCTAGGAACTTGCTTCAGGCCATAAAGTGCCTTCTTCAGTCTGCATACATGGGACTCCTTCCCATGCACCTCAAAGCCCTGCAGCTGCTCAATGTACACCTCCTCCTATATGAAGCCATTGAGAAATGCGATCTTCACATCAATTTGGTGGATCTTGCAACCCATCTTTGTTGCTATCGATATAATGGAGCGAATGGAAGTATATCGAGCCACAGGAGCAAAGGTCTCCTCATAGTCAACTCCCTCTACCTGGGAGAACCCTCTAGCCACAAATCTTGCCTTGAACTTCTCGATGCTGCCATCTGTAGCGTGCTTTATCTTGTAAAGCCATCTGGAAGTAACCACAGATTTGCCCTCAAGCCTCGACACCACCTCCCAAATATCATTCTTCATGATAGAAGAATACTCCTCTTGCATGGCCTCTCTCCAGACCTGCTGGCTAGCTACCTCCTCATAGCTAGAAGGCTCGGAGTCAAAGACGCTGGAAACCATTGCCATATAGCTACAGAACCGCTTAGGTGGTCTGCTCTCTCTAACCTATAACTTCGGCCCAGCAATAGTTATGGCCTCTCTCAAGGTATCCTAAAGCCACTTGGGCTTCCTCTTCCCTGAGCACACTTCTCCAACCGAAGAGTGAAACTCCTCATCCTCATCAGGAGCCTGAACTCCTAAATGTATGTCTGTTTTCCTCCTGCTTGAACTTATACCTGTAGATGCTAAAGTATCGTGTGAACTGTCCATCGATGGACTACCTAGTGAACTGCTTTGCGGGCTGCTTTGCATGTTGCTCAAAGCACCACCCCTCTGACTCTGCGAACCACTGCTCACTGACGGACCTGACATTGTAATCGATATACCTCCTGATCCCTGTGCACTGGATCCCTATCACTGACTCAACTGCTCTTGATGGTCTGGTTGATCCAGATACTCTAACTCTCGTGACCTCCTGAAAGCCCTGTCCACCTCGAACTTCACATCCCGCCTGACAACAACTCTCCTCCGAGTAAGAATATAAATCCGAAAGGCTTTCTAGGTCTCACTGTAGCCCACAAAGATGCCCTTCTCTACAGTGGGCTCTAGCTTGGTCCTCTTCTCCTTGGGTACGTAGGAGTATGCAATACACCCAAAGATACGAAAATGACCAACATCATGCTTCTTCCCAGAAAAAGCCTCCTCCAAAGTCACATGCCCCAAGGCACGATGTGGACTCTTGTTCTGCAAATACACAGCAGTGTTGCAGGCCTCTGCCCACAAAAAAAACGGTAACCCCTGATCATGTAGCATGGCTTTGGCAGCCCCAACGACGGATCTGTTCTTCCTCTCCGCAACCCCGTTCTGCTGGGGGACTTGATCTTTCGACCTGAGGGACTTGATCTTCCGACCTGTCTGAGTCTCCTCAAGAGCTTTGAACTCCTGAAACCGCTTGAAGACCTCACTCTTGGTCTTCAAGAAATAAATCCAGGTCTCTCTGGAGTGATCATCAATGAATAAAACATAGTACTCCTACCACTAAAGGAAACATGAGACATCCAACCGCTCACATCGGTATGAACCAAATCAAGAATCCCAGTCGATTTGTTGTCACTGCTGGGAAAAGGGGATTTGGAAAACTTCCCCATAGCACATCCTCTGCATGTATCAATGTGATTAGAACTGAAATCTAGCACACCTGTAGTGATCTCCCGCAATGTCCTTAAGGCCCCATGAATGATGATACATGTGCCCCATCTTACGGTGCCAAATCTCGCACAGCTCTGAACTGATAGCTCTGCTACCGGTACTACTGCTCAATGCCAAAAGGGGCTGAAATGCAAACTTGTACACCTTGGCATGGCGTACACCAATCACTCTAGCTGAATCATCTGCAGCGCCCCTGGGATATATAAGCACCTGTCCTCGCTTGAACAATACCTCATACCCTTTGTCCTCCAATGTTGAGACGGATATAAGGTTCTTCCTCATCCCTGGCACATATATAACATCCAACACTTTCAAGGGAGGTTTGGATTCCCTATCAAATGTCAATGTCCCCACACCGACTGCTCTAACAATGCTATTGTCTCCAAGTACTACCTCTATATCAGTGCTACTCTCTGAAAGCTCTAAGTACTCACGAACTCCTGTCATATGACGTGACGCCCCACTGTCAACATACCAAATACCTAAAGATGCTCTGCTAGTGGAGGGAAATGCACACTCCCTCTCAACCTCCGTGGCAGGTGATCCTGCACTAGTGGACTCACAAGCAATGAACCCAAACTCTCTGTCAAAGCTCTCCGAAAATTCATCTATCTCTGCTGATGCTGCCATGGTCTTGTCCTTTCCCTTCTTCTTCTTCTCCAGACACACAACTGCATAGTGTCCCAACTTCTCACAATTCCAACACTTCACCTTGGAATAGTCCTTCTCCTTGTTCAGCTACTGCTTACCTTTACCTTTGCCTTTTCCCCCACCACTGCTTGTGGAAGCTTGCTTCTTTCCCTTGCCCTTCTTGCCCCTTGCTAACAATGCTACATCCTCATCCTCCTAAACTGATTTGGCTGCCCCAAGCTGATTCTTTCTGATTTCATTTTGAATGCAATCATCCCACAACCTCTCCCAAGTGGGAAGGGTCTCCCGTGCAACAATCCCATCTGCAAAATTCTCCCATGTCTTGGGAAGACCATTCACTATAATCTGCACCGACTCAGTGGGTGGAATGGCCTCTCCAACAACTGCCATCTCATCTCTCACATTAGTGATCTTTGTGAGGTGTGTAGTAACACTATCAGTCTTTTCCATCTTAATGGCCTTCAGCTTCTCCCTTAGGACCATTTTTCTGTTGTCATTGGTACTCTGGTAGAGATTGGTCAAGGTTGTCCACATCTCATGTGCAAGTCTCTTTCCTCTCACATGAGGAATGACGTGGTCTTTAATACCATCCAAAATCAGTCTCTTTCCCTTGGCATTCTTCTTATTAAACTCAACCAACTGAACAGCGTCAGTAGGCACTGCTACTGGGTGTTGTTGGGTATGTACCATGATGCCCCAGACTTCTGCCTCCTCAAAGATGCTCTTGATTCTCTCCCTCCATGAACTGTAGTTGTTGTGCCCATCCATCCTATCTTCCACCCTCAAGCCCAAAGACATGCTTGCTGTCCTAACAAACTGAAAATTTCAATGTTGTGGTAAAGGTTCAATTTTCTGTGTGAAAAATAAGCTTGCTGAAATTTTTCACTTGCTGTCCCAAACTGCACTTTTCAGCGAACCAAGCTCTGATACCATGTAGAAATTTTGACCCAACCCCGGTTATCAGTTTCTCCTTATTACTCCCATGTAGTTAAATGCCCATTCCCATAAACATACATTCAACAAACTCAAAATAATATAACTCAAAAATCATTTCAGCCACACACACAGAAAATGACACGCTGATTTTTGGTCAACATTACCCTGGAAAAACCCCCTAAAACTCTTGGGGAAAACTAGTTCGAAAGCTCCTCTTTATTTCTAAATATTGCTTTTATAGAGAAATGAAAATTACAGTAAAAATTCCAGCAACCAGTATTTTAACTTATCTCGACAACTGTGCATAAACTCCACCTCGATTTTCGTGCCAAATACAAACAGAAAATTACAGCATAAGGTACAACCCTAAATGTCGTACGGACATCACTGAAAACAGTGTCGGAACAGCTGTACGACCTCCCTCGAAAACTGTGCCACTTGCTGCCTCGAAGAACATGTTGTATGGCTCTTGTACGGACCTTGTTTTGCGTGCTACTGAACTATTGTATAGATTCCAAAACAGAACTACTTTGTTGCTGTACGGACCTCGATTTCCATGCCTCAACTGTTGTACAGACCTTGAAATCTGTGTTGCAATAAATGTTGTTTTACTTCCTTGAAATTCATGCCAGTTGCCTTGAACTTTGTGTTGCTGCCTGCTGTACGGATTTGCTGAGATGTAGCTGTCTCGGTATGAGTGCCAAGGTACTATTCTTCCTCCTTTTTTTTTGCTCAAAAATATCTCCTTTCTTTCTTCTCCTCCTCTCTCAATTTGCTCATGAAAGACTGTATGACCTTTTCTCTTCTTTTCCTCCTTTAACTAATGCTAAATGACTTTTAGAACATCCCTAAATCTAATCGCTAAGATAGCTTTAGATCTAGGGGGCTGAGATTAAATGTTCATTTAAATCTCACTTTCTATTTTTAATTCACCCCACTTAAATAAAGACCCACTTAGCCTTTTATTTCCATAGTCACTTTTTCACTTTCTAATTTCACATTGACTTTAAAGTCACTTTAAAATTAGACTTTGTAACTTTATCACTTATAAAGTCACTTTAAAATAAGATTTGACTTTACCACTTATAAAGTCACTTTAGGAGAAAAAGATAAATACATTTGGACACTTTTTCCTAGGCCAAAGATCAAAGCCTTAGGCCTTCACTTGTTCTACAGTACCCACTGGTTAAGAGAATGCTTTGTGTCTCTCAGTGTGATTCCTTTGCGCGAGTCCCGACCTTTGGGCTACGTGAGTGCGTGGAGGCTGCGTGGAGTTCTCTGCGATGCAACCTCAAGCTCCTCCAGGTGACTCCCACTGCTTGCCCTCCCGTCCCTAGTCTGATACCTACTAACTCCCTCCTCCTACTTACACCAAACTTCTCGCCTGCCAGCTCTTCCGCTTTGAAATCGAATTCTACTTTAGAATGGATTTCCTTCGTGTCTTGAGTGTATGCCGAGGCTTGTTTCCAAATGACCACCAAGCCTTCTTTTACAATCTTCCTGTTGGAGAACCAACGGCCCAGATTAAAAGATTAATCAATGGCTAAGATTAAATCTTGACTTGATCTGTGTTTTCTAGAAGATTCACACTCTGACTTATTAATACCCTTTAATTATTTCATTTCCATAAGTTTGGACTTAGGGTCTCCATTAAAATAAATAATTATTTTAATAAGTCTTGAACTGAGTGGAATTTCCCTGCAAAGTTTGAGACTCGGAACACTTTCGGATGCTACAAAAATCACACCCCCTCTTAGTGAGGCAGGTGTTCCAACAATACGCCTGTTGCATGCTACTTTGATTCTGAAGCACCCTCTGCGCTGCTGATCTCAGGATTCTTCTCCTCCCATCTACTACCCCTGTACTGTTGCCTTTGACAACACGCCCCACTTTGTCAACTGCGCATACGCCTGTAGCTCCTCGAATCTTTGCAGTCCACTCCCCATTTCTTTGCTCTTTGGAAGGGATTCTTCATCATCCCCATCTTCTCTCTGAAGTAGACAAACTTTGTCTTCCCTAGAGCCTTTGTGAGGATGTCTGCCACCTGTTTCCTATTGGAGTGTACTGCAACTGAACAGCTCCACGTTGTACACAGTCCCTGATGAAGTGACACCTGATGTCAATATGTTTCGACCTATCATGAAACACAAGGTTCTCAGAGAGCTTTATGCAACTCTGATTATCACATAAGATGTTGGTCGCTTCCATTTTCTCCTTGAGTAGATTCACTAGCAGTTTCTCGCCATATGGCTTCTGGTATCTTTGGGCGCCATATGTACGCCTGGCGAACTGAGTGCTTTCTGGTTATGTTTCTGTTGCACAGGAAGTCATTCTGATCCTAGACTAAAACGTACCTTTGGTACTCTTCCAAGTCAATTGAACTTCAACCCAATCCGCGTCGGTGAAACCACTCAAGGCGACATCATTTCTCAGTATACTTTAATCCAAGCTCGAATGTCCCTTGAAGGTACTGAGAACATGTGACTGCTTGCTAATGTGTAGTCTTCGGTTCCACCATGAATGAGCGAAATTATTCTAACATAACGAGATGTCGACCTTGTAATTTACCAAACACATCAATGACCTGAGCTTGCCTATATAGCGTAGGATCAACCTAATCATCTTCGAACATGTCGATTTTCTTCCAGTTGGTGATCATTGGATCAACCAACCAAACTCTTTGAATCGACTGAAGACTTCATCCTTGGTCTTCAAGAAGTAGATCTAGGTTTTCTTGGAATGGTCATCAATGAAGGTGACGAAATATTCGGCACTGCTAAGATCTCTACTGGACATCGGCCCACAGATATCTGAGTGTATCAGATCCAATACACCCTTGGCCCTATTTTTGCTTCTCTGATATGTTGCCTTGGCATATTTTCCCAATATGCACCCCTTGCAAACATCATCTCGTGTAGTGCTCAGTTCTGGAACACCTGTGACAGTCTTCTGGAGATTTCTCAACGTCCCATGATGAAAATGCCCCATTCTTCTGTGCCATAGCTCATTCAGGTCTGTTTCATCTGCACCGCCAACTAGTGCCATTGGAGAGTCAAGTTGTAGCTTGTACAGTTTGTTGCTTCTTACCCCGACCCGTGCCTTCTTCTTCCAACTGGGCTGTTTGACGTAGACTCTATTGCCAATAAAGTAGACGTCATATCCTCGGTTTTGAAGCTAAGACACTGAGAGTAAATTCATTCCCAAACCCAACACATGAGGCACATTAGTGGCCCGGATTGTATTTCCCACCTTGGTCTGAAAAACTACGGTACCTCTCCCAACGGGAGTGCATTTTTCTTTATAACCCATGGTTATTTTGAAATTCATCTGCTCTTCTTGGTAGTCGGAAAAACAATCCCTTACTCCAGTCATGTGAGCAGAGGCTCTGCTGTCAATATACCAGATATCAGAAGAAGCAGTGCTTGATACGCAAGAAAAATCTTCCTCAAGTCTGGACACCAACAGAGACATCGTGATCCGTCTATTCTGTCGTGCTTCTTCCCCTTCCTGGAGAACTGCGTGAACCCTTTTGCGATGTTGCTGTAACAGTAGATTTCCGTTCACTGATAGATGCCCCCTCTATTATTCATCACTGGCTCTAAGACCATGTGAAATTTTCAAACTGAAAACTAAACAGTTGAAGTCATAGATTTATTTCTCCTACTTATTATTTCAATAAGTTATTATTCAGAAATCTTCTGGAAAATATCGAAATAAATACTACTACAACATTCACAACTATATATGCAGAGAAATAAACAGTAGAGAACATAAGCACAAGAATCAATCACATGTACACATTTATTTTTGGACAATTCTCCCGGAAAAACCCAATGCGGGAAAACCGGTGCAGCAGATGAGGGTTTTATTAATTCTTCAGCAAATGATATATTTACAGGGAAATGTAACAGCAGATAAATTTTGAAACACTTGTGACTGAATTTCCGACTTACTCGGACAATTTTCTGACACCATGATCAGCCCCTGCATGCTCCCGTGTCTGTCTACGTGATTCACTGCGCATTTCCAGTGCTGGACTGCATGAGTCTGCGTGGGTTCTCTGCACTGCAGCCTCAAGCTGCCTCCAGTGACCCACTGCTGCCCTCCGTCCCTGGTCCCGATCACTACTGACTCCCTCCTCCTTCTGCTTCTGCAAACTTCTCACCCTGCAACTCTCCCACTGAAATCAAATTCTACTTTAGAATGGATTTCCTTCGTGTACTGAGTTTATGCCCGGCTTGTTTTCCAAATGACCCTCAAGCCTTCTTTTATAATCTTCCTGTTGGAGAACCAACGGCCCAGATTAAAAGATTAATTAATGGCTAAGATTAAAACTTGACTTGATCCATGTTTTCTAGAAGATTCACACTCTGACTTATTAATACCCTTTAATTATTTCATTTCCCTAAGTTTAGACTTGGGATCTTTATTAAACTAATTAACTATTTTAATAAGTCATGAACCGAGTGGAATTTCCACAAAATGTTTTTGGGTGCTTTGGAATGCTATTGTCCAAGCCTCCCTGCAAAGTTTGAAACTTGGAACATTTCTGTATGCTACAAAAATCAACATGTTGCTACTGCTGCCACTGATGGTGCTCTTCACCAAATCTCGCCTCATCTCCTCCTGCTGCAAATCAGCCCACATCCGATCCCACTCAGGCAACTTGTCTCTGCCCAGGGTACTCTGGACAAAGACCTGTCAGTCTTCTGTAACGTTGTTCAGAGCTAATCGTTGTGAAATTTTCAAGAAGGAAAATATTACTACAATACTTGGTTTATTTCTCCTACTTATGAGAAAAGTTATTTACAGATGCTTCAGTAAATTCTGAAATAAACACATTTGCAGATCTTCACTTTCACCAAGAGCATAAGAATAGAAAGATAAATTACACAAGTATCACAATAGAAACAACCATATGAACACAGTTATTTTTGGACAATTGTCCCTGGAAAAACCCAATGTCGGAAAACCGGTGCAGCAGATGAGGGTTTTGTATTTATCTTCAGAAATTGAAAGTACATTTACAAAAGTCTGATGAGCAGAGAAAAATTAGCAAACACCTAGCTGAATTTTCTAGAGCCTCCAAACAAATTCCAGACCCTCTGGGTGACCTCCTTCACCCTCTGCGTCATCCAGCGTGAGAGCTCTGCGCAGTCTCTCCCTGGACTGCGTAACTCTACGTGGAGGGGGTCTTGCTGCTGATCAGCTCACCCTTCCCTTCATCCTCCAGACTTCTGCTTCCCGATAACTGACTCCTCCCTCCTCCTTCTGCTTCTGCAACCCTGCCTCTACAATCTCACCCACTGAAATCGAATTCTCTTACTTCAGAATCGATTTCCTTCGCGTACTGAGAGTGTCTCCGACTTAATTTCCAAATGGCCCTCAAGTCTCCTGTTATAGACTTCTCGTTGATGAATCAACGGCCAAGATTATATCATTAATCAATGGCTCAAATTAAAAGATGACTTAATCTTCGTTTTCTAGAAGATTCACATTCTGCTCTATTAATACCCTTTAATTATTTAATTTCCCTAAGTTTAAACTTAGGGTCTGCATTAAAATAATTAATTATTTTAATAACGTCATATCCGAGTAGAATTTCCACAAACGATTTTTGGATTCTCTGGATAATTGTTGTCCAAGCCTCTCTACCAAAAATGAGACTTAGAAAACTTCCCAATGCTATAGAAATCAACACTCCTTAGCTAGGAAAGTGTTTAAGCAAGATACCACTCTACTGCTCTGACTTTATAACATTTTTTGCGCTAATGTTGTCCGGACTGCTGCCCCCCATCTTTGCGCTGCTGCCTTGTGCCACTGCCTTTGCCACTGCCGCATCCGTACTGCAGCTCCCTCTGTTTCTGAAGACCACCTGTTCCTCTAATGGAAGGGATTCTTGACCATCCCCATCTTCTCTCTGAAGAAAGTGAATTTGATCTTACTCAGAGCCTTTGTGAGGATATCTGCTACCCGTTCTCCTATAGGAGTGTATCGCAACTGTAATGCTCCTCTTTGGACATAGTCCCTGATGAAGTGTCAGCGAATGTTAATGTGTTTCGACCGGTCATGAAACACACGATTTTCAGAGAGCTTAATGCAACTATGATTATCGCACATAATCTTGGTCAGTTCCATCCGCTTCTTGAGCAGGTTCAAGAGTAACTTGCGGAGCCATATGGCCTCGCATGAGGCGGTGCTTGCTGCCATATACTCTGCCTCAACTGAACTTAGTGCTACGGATTTTTGTTTCCTGCTGCACCAGGAGGTCATTCCTGATCCGAGACTGAAACAGTACCCACTGGTACTTTTCCGATCCACTGTGCTTCCAGCCCAAACTACATCTGTGAACCCACTCAACTAGACCTCATTGCCCTTGGTGTACTTCAACCCATACTCGACTGTCCCTCTTAGATATCTGAGAATATGTGTCATGATGGAGCTATACTCCTCCACCATGGCATCCACCCACACTTGATGCTGAGCTGCTTCCCGAAAGGTGGACGATTCACCAACCTGAGCTACCAATGCCTGATATTTGTCTGGCTGCTTCCTTATCCTTTTTCCTTCTCTAGGGGCCCCAACAAATTCTTCTGCATCCTTAAGAATTTGTTGAAGTTCACTGCTCGGTCTCCCATCAGTGGTGGGTGGTCTTACTTGCTCTCCTTCTTGTTCTTCTTCGGAGGAGCTCTCCTCGTAATCCTTGTTCCTTGGAGAGGCACTTGACTTATCCTCTGTAGGCTGTTGAGGTTGTACTAGTGGATCCTCCTCAATCTGCGTATCTATGGCCATTTCTCGAGATTTCCTGAAGGCTCTCTCCTCCAGGAATTTTACATCCCTTCTTACCACGATTTTCCTGCTCTCTGGAATATAGATGCGATATGCTTTCGTATTCTCACTATAGCCCATAAGAAAACCCTTTTCTGCAGTCTGATCCAACTTCTTCATCTTTTCATCTGGAACATGGCAGTATACCATGTTGTCGAATATCCTGATATGGCTCACTTCTGGCTTGCTACCTGTGAACACATTCTTGGGAGTTACCTTCCCCAAAGCTCTATGGGGAACTCTGTTCTGAATCTATACTGTTGTATTGCAGGCTTTTGCCCATAAGAATTTGGGCATATCTTGGTCGTACAGCATTGCCCTTGCAGCTTCTATTATGGTCCGATTCTTCCGTTCTGCAGCTCCATTTTGCTCTGGATTGTATGGAGTTGTCCATTCTCTCTTGATGCCTTCCCTTGCATAGAAATTGGTGAAGTCCTTATCGATATATTCTCCACCATTATCTGACCGCAACTTCTTAACCTTCTTTCCCGTAGAGTTCTTCACCAATGCTTTGAAATATTTGAATCGATCAAAGACTTCATCTTTGGTTTTCAAAAAATAGATCCAAGTTTTTCCGGAATGATCATCAATGAAGGTGGCAAAATACTTGGCACCACTGAGAGCAGTTGTGGACATCGATCTTTAATCAATGGCTCTGACTCGCTTTCTAGAAGATTCACACTCTTCTCTATTAATACTCTTTAATTATTTAATTTCCGTAAGTTTATACTTAGGGTCTGCATTACCATAATTAATTATTTTAATAAAGCCATATCTGAGTGGAATTTCCACAAACGATTTCTGGGTTCTTTGGATAACTGATGTCTAAGCCTCTCTACCAAAAATGAGACTTAGAACACTTTCCGATGCTATAGAAATCAACAATCGCACCAATTCTATAAGTTGGGGGCCGATGCTACAACAGACAAATGTGGGATGTGGACATCCCTTCAAGCCTAGTGAGGAAGGGCCTATGAACTCTCCTTTCTCCATCCCGGGACATTTTAGCTTCTCCTCAAGATACATCTTCCACTGCTCAGAAGATCCCTGGTATAGCATAGCGAGATAATCCCACTGCTGCTTGGCAGTATCTTTGCTATCTATGTGAGATACCACATGATCTCGAACCCCATCAAGTATCAGTCTCTTCGTCTTTGCCATCTCCTTCTTGTAGGCCTTTAGCTGATCTGGATCCGTGGGTACAGCGACCACGTTATCAATGTAGGCCTTGAGATCGTATTCATCTAGAAGACAAGAAATCCTTGCCTTCTAGATCACGTAGTTGGAGGCTCCGTCCAACCGATCTTGATCTCTTAGCCCTGTTGATGCCATCTCTGCAAAAATGTCGAACTCCTCCTCTCCTTTGCGTCACTGTTGCTAGGCTCTACGCACTCCTTGCTAGAGTGGGAAAATATGCTCAAAACTACTATTGCTCTGTAGTGAGAGATCGAACTTCTGGACAAGGAGTTCCTTGAGGAAAGAATTCCCGCAATGTGTGCTGTTCCTTTCCACCCGACAAGTATTTTTCTCTGCCGAACCGTCGCAAAAATAACCCGTCCTAGCCGACGCTATTAATCTCGAGAAATATAATGAAGTACAATAGGTGATCGAGTGATAAGTAACCTAATCTTGCTCAAGGCAAGTGAAGAAACACTCTCGTAAAACATGGAAATGGTTGTTTTATGAACCGCATCCCGCCTACTAGAAAACCGCGCAGAATGTTACACGTCGGGAATGAACCGAAGACTAGGGGTCCCCTCACGAATGAGCCGAAAATCTGCAATCCCTATCTACTCACCAATCCCGACAAAACCCGAAAAACCATATGAAAAATAGCCGACCTCCGAAAACCACCGTAAAATACCTCAAAGGGAATTTTACGCCGTTCTCCAAGGCTCGTCAGGCGTAGGCTAAATGGAAATAGCTAAAACACCGCCTCAAACTCTGCCAAAATCCTCCTGTAGGGTAAGGCTGACCCTCTGCTCAAAATCTCGGCTGAATCTCCTACAGAAACCCTGATCCGGAGCACCTCCAAAAAGGGACTACGTCCTCTCTCCCAGTGACTGCGCAGTCTCTATAAGCTCCCGCTCTGCAACAAACCCAAACAACAAAACTACTCACAAAATACTGAAGAACTAACCTTGCCCGAGCAGGCACTCGAAGTCCCCCGGGGCTAAGGGCGAGATCTCCGACCGGAGACACTCAATGCACTAAACAGTGTTGCAGACAGGCTAAACAGCCAGCGTGCTCAAGAAGACAAACGTCTAGCTCAAAATCATCAACTCCAGAATGAATCAAATGAGGAGGCTTCTCCATCTTTTATAACGTTGGTTTCCCTCCAAAACCCCAACGTAGCCTCTCTCTCCTCCACGTGCTCATCCTCATCTGCGCAGAAGCTCTAGAGTGTACGTGGGTCCCCTCCTCTACGTGGTGTTTGGCCCCCCTTGGCTCCCCTTAAGTCATAACGTTGTGCTACTAGGAGGATGTTTTATTTCACTTAAGTGAGTTAGACCCTCTCTACTCACTTTTTATTTATTTACAAACTTTAGACGGCAAAACTATACAAAATCGAATATTCCAATTAGCTGTCGCTAATTAGGAATATTACAGTCTAACACGATCTTAACTCATGCTGAGTCGCTTCCCTGTCAGCCGCGCAATTATCAGGTCGGCTCTCACGCAATAATGCTTTAGCCATTTAACTACGCATCCTTTCGTCCCACAAACTCGGAATTGCTTCTCCTCTCGCAATCTGACCAGCTATTGTCTAGGAAATGGATCCTCCTAGCCTCCAGACTCTCTCTCCGACTTCTGGCATTGAATCACTGCTTCTCCCCAGCAAAATACAGAATCTCCTCTGAAGCACTACGCTGCCTCTCTGTGGCACTCACTACCTCTCTACAATGCACTCATCAAAACTAGAAAATCTTCCTCAAGCCTTACCATCCCTGCCCCTCTCTCAATGCTTCGAGCTCACTAGCTCTCTCTCCGGCAACAAAATGTTGCTACTCTGGAAATCAAACTACTCAAGTGTGTTCTCCAAGCCCCATCGAGTTTCTTCTTATAATCTCTCGTTGAGACATCAACTGCCACAATTAAAACTTAATCGATGGCTAAAATTAACTAGAACTTGATCCAAGTCTTTTTCTAGAAGATTCTCACTATGACTTAATTAATACCTTTTAATTAATCATATTTCCTAATTTTAGACTTAGGAAATATTAAAAACTAATTAATTATTGTCAAACACAAGACTGGAATAGGCAGAAAATAGACAACATAGGAAAGATAAGCGTGGATGCATTTGTTATTCACAAATGATGCATATATAATACATTGGAGTGACCCTTAGTTTCACATTCCAAGTGGTCTCTTGGACTCCTCTTGACTGTTCAACTCCCACATTAACCCTAGGAGGATTAGGTGTCCAACATTCCCCCCCTTAATCCGAAGGGGTATGTATGAGTCCAAGAAGAGAGTTGTAATACAAAATGTGCAAAGTATGCATGGCAGCACTAGGCTGAATGAGCTCTCTGAAATGTTGGCATAAGGAGGTGGTTTAAGGATGACCACCAACACTGGAACGCTTAGTGCAGTTCCTGGAACTCTTCCAAATCTCGCAAGAAGCTGAGATCTTCTGCTAGAGGAAGTGCTCTTGATGTTTTGAAGAGGGAGACCTTCAACCTGGAAGAAGGGTGGTCTACAACTTGCAACAGTTTAAGGATTACCAACAACTTTGGAATACTTGATGCATTTCCTGGAACTCTACCAAAACTAGCAAGAAGCTGAAGTATTCTGCTAGAGGAAGTGTCCTGAATTCTTTGAAGACGAAGAATATCAACCTCGCATAGATGGTTTGAGGCTGACCACCAACCAAAGGCATGCTCATGGGCATCTTGTCTTTGGCTACAACTATGAATCTGGAATGGTACGTTGTGGCTTAGGCTCGCTTGAACTGTTGTGTCTTTGGCTACAACTCTGAATCTGGAATGGCAGGTTGTGGCTTAGGCTCACTTGATGTGGCTTTGAAGCTTGTAGATGACCATCATTTCCCCCCCTGTCAGATACAAGGTGAGATGATGGTGAAAACTCAACTGCAAGACTGTTCAATACTCTAGAACAAGTTCTGACATATGACCGAAACATCTTCTTGGTTGTTGATGCCCATTGCCAAGAAGCGATCCATCCAAGATGAATCTTTTTTCTTGCAGGAGGCTTGTTTTTGAAGCATTTGTGTGAAGAATGAGTGTGTTGACCACAATGCTTGCATGGGTGAAGATCGAAACAATGATCTTTCATATGGCCAACTCGGTCACAGTGTTGCCATTTTACAATCTGTTGTTGCTGCTATGGAAGAGGAGCAGAATCTAGAACAGCTGAAAGTGAGCTATCATGAAGAAATCCGACACTCTGAAATTTGATGGGCTTGGAGTAGTCCGAAATATGAAAGGACACCTCCTTGTCATATCTAAGACCTATTGTGTGCTTGTTATGGACAAGCTCTTCCCAAGGTTTGATGATTGGCTTGGGAAGTGCACGCTGAATGTATGCTTCTGCATGCAAATCTGCTCTTGAACTAGGCACTAAATGTGAATCAACCGCAACATTATTGACTTGCTGCTTATGGGAGTCTTTTTCAATGTTCCAAACAGAAACGGGTTCAGAATGATGACTCCACTACTGTAATTCTTCTTGTTGGAATTGAAATTCAAGTTGCAAAAAAACAATCTTTTCCTGTGCATTTTGCAAACAATTTTTTATATCGAAAAGATTGTCCTTGTTGATGTTTACCATCCCATCGACAGTGGACTGTATCAAAGTATTTAACAACTCTAATGTATCATCAAGTTTGGCTATTTTCTTAACAACTCAAGTTTATGAAATGGGGTGTCAGCTTCTCAATGGTGCTAATGCTGATAAAGGCAATGCTGGCCAATAAACTAGTTCAGTCTACTGAAAGATAACCTTATTAAAACTTCAATGCACTTTATGAGAATATATTATTATTTATATATCAATACTATGCATTGACATGTCATGGTTCAACCTCTAGCAATGATAGTTGTAGCTTCGACTGACTCTTAATAATAAAATGACTCTCTTAAACAATGCACCAACTCAACATAGAATACAAACTCTTCTTGTGGCGATGATCTGAAATGCTATGGGTTGCTTTGCCTTTACTACAAGATGAGCAACGCCACTACAAATAAGCGCAACAAACTCTCTTCCATAACTTCATGGAGGGCATTCAATAGTGATCGAAAAAGAGTTCAATGCAAAAAGAGTCGAAATTATTTTGATTTTACTCGAGCTCAAGTTTCCTGGCCTCCATTAGAGGGTACTGGATATGAGAAAAATTCAATATAACACAGTACTGTTGATTTGGTCATGCCATCAATTTCAATTATGGAAATTGTTATAGCAATTAGTGAGGATATTGCAAATTCTTATGACGATACAAATAAAACTTTGGAATTTCTGGAAAGCTTGGGATTTAAAATTCTAAAAAATGATAGCGTTTTGCACGTTGATGAAACAACCATGCAACGCAAAAACCTAATTGTAAAGGAGCACGTCCATAGACTTACCATTACTTCCTCTTTATTGGAATATGATCACCGACTCTGGCAAATAATATCAGTTACTTTATATATACCCAATGCAAAAGTGCTCGAAGCAACTGAAGAGGCGGTGCGTATCGCCAGACTGTAGTCACGTCAAGGAGGGACCATCAGGGTTTCAGTCATATGACAGAGGAACGGTATATCTGACAGAGGTCGACGGTGTGTATTAACAGAGGCTGAGAGTGTGTATTAACAAGGAGCCACGAGGCGTGGTTTTAATACGAGTGACGATACAGTGGTGTATTACTAGTCAAGATGTGATGCCGCAAGGAGAGGTATCACGCTTTCCACTCGAGCTATTAATTGTGTGTATTCAACCAGCGTCATTAGTATCCCACCACCACTCTTATGCTATAACACCAGGCGTCGGTGCCCATACTATACGCTATGGAAGGGATGTATGGAGCTATATGGTGGAGCAACGTATGGATACTGTGTGAGAGAAGCGTATGGAGACTATGTGCGAGAGGAGCAGCATAGGGAGCAACATATGGAGCAACGTAAGGAAGTTTTCGTATGGAAGATTGGTGTGAGAAATTGTTCAACAGGGAGCCACAATGTGAGGGAGACTGGTAATGGACTGAAGAGGAAACGAGAGTCGAAGGATGACACTAACAGTAATACCGGAAAGGTTGATCAGCAGTTCCTTCCAGAGGGCACAAGGAAGCCAGATAGGCCCCTTGGGTCGAAGAACAAGCCCAAACTAGCTCCTCCAACTGTAATCCGCATGATGAAGAGTCACGTATGTGGATGGGAGGCTGTGTATGGAGGGAGGGAGGCTGCGTAGACTGTTTGTCGGCCCTTTCTCCTCCTATACATCGGTGCGAGAGGCGGTGGAGAGGTTGTGCGTGAAAGCTCGGTGTTGACTTGGAACCTGGTTTCGCTTTGTGTTGACTTGTGCGAGGTGGGAGAAGGCCGAGCGCAGGTATGGTGTCGACAGTGCAATGGGAAGGAGAGAGATAAAGCCAAGAGAGCGCGGATAGTAGCCGGAAACAAAGCTGCAAAAATAACGCTTCTGTAGGAAGGACAAAATTTCTGATAGTCAGTAAATTAGTGAAAGGTTATGGACAGTGAGTAGAAATGACATAACTGGCATGTACAGAGAGGTCACTGAACGAATGGCTCTGATACCTTGTCAAACACAAGACTAGAATAGGCAGAAAATAGAAAACATAGGAAAGATAAGCGTGGATGCATTAATTACTCACAAATGATGCATATATAATAAATTAGAGTGACCCTTGGTTTCACATTCCAAGTGGTCTCTTGGACTCCTCTTGATTGTTCAACTCCCACACTAACGCTAGGAGGATTAGGTATCCAACAATTATTTTAATTAAGTCGTCTCTAAGTGGATTTTCCATAAACGATTTCTGGGTTTTGGAGAATATATGTATTCTAGTCACTCTGCCAAATCTCATGGCTAGAACATATTTGATGCTACAAAAACTAACAGTCATCTCCCCAAGAGAGCTTGTCATTTGAAACCTTCAGTTTAGGGTTCCCACCCAAGTGGGAAGGAGTCCCGAATGACTACCCGAAGATTCCTAATAATTGCCCATTTCTCTGCCTGTCGTGTTGCCATAACCTGTTCTCTGGATTGTTTACATTCCACAACTTGTGCTAGAGTGAGGTCCTCATTCAAGAAAATCCTGCTGGGAAGAGAAAACAACTTTCGCTTAGCCCTGAGGGCACGGAGTCGACCGAATGCAATTTGAAACCTAAGGAAGGGAGTGGAGTCATAGCCCAATCAGGCTCAGTCCAAAGCTATATCAGGAAGGCTAAGGGTATCCCAAAGGAACCTAGCCCTCACTTCCATAGGATCCGGAGAGGGGTGAGGTAAGGGGAGACCTCACCTTGAGATTCAATTATCTCGCCTGTCTAGTGCATTCTTCCACAAGTTTTGCTTGCACCACCTCCTCAATTGTTGCAAGAGGGGTAGGAATTTTATCCTTTTCGTGAACCACTTGTGACCAAGAATTGATGTGTCTCAGTTTCTTGTTTGAAGGTGGCCTGTTGGGATCGGATTTATTCCTGCTTGCTTTTAAGGTCGAGAATTTCTGCATGCAACATATCATTTGGAGGATGGAGATTTTCCTGCTCTTTGCTTTCATGTAATATTTTTGTAACGGATAAATTATCCCCTTCCACCTCCGAAACTCTGGTAGAGAGGGTGTGTATTTCTAAACGAAGCTTGTTGTTTTCAGTTTCCAGAAATTCCATTTTCCGCAGCATTCATTTAACTTGGGCTGTCCAAAATGAGAAATCTGACTCCATGGCTTTTTCATGGACCCCAGTTTCAAGTTGTACCCCTTGACCCTCAGCGACTATTACTGCAGGTTCAGGTGAAGCTAGGGGCTCTGACAGGATTTCAATGAATTGGTTGACGTCCATTTCTAAGTCTATCAGAGGTCCTGTAAAAATACTGCAAAGACAAGAACTGTTACTTCAGTTCTTATACAGCTGATTCATGGTATTTGTCAAACACTTAGCGTGCATCCCAAAAACACATTGCAGCTCTCTTCCTTTCCTGGTTTGTGCCTCTGTTGTTGCTGTTCCCGGTCTTTATCAGCGGTTCACTGCCCTGTAATAAGTATGTTGTAACCTTTCCTGGTGGGGACAAGTGGAATCGATGATTGTGCACCCGTAAACTCAAACCTGGGCGCTCACCAACTAATCTCAAGTAGATGAAATTCTACTTATTATGACAGCTGCGTCTTTTGCACAGAGGCAATGGATTATCGCACCTCACGGATACATAAAAAACAAAAAAAAGGATATTTATGTTTTGCAGAATGGTGAGAAAAATGATCCCTGATAACTCAATTTAGAAACAGAGATGCGAGACGATTTCGTTTTAAAGGAAATTATTCAACAGATTTGCAAGTTTTCCAAATACTTGCAAGCGGACCGATTTTTTCAAAAATCAGAGATTTGTGCCTGCAATTTCTCATTTGGCATTAGACTAGCTGATTAATCGACGGGTACTGCGTCTCTAATATTGCTAACCACATCAAGATTTAAACCTTTAATAAGAACCTAGAAAAGATATCTAGAGATATACGAGAGACAATTTTTCAACGTTAATCAAATATATCTAGAAAAATAGCATACGTTTCTAGTTCAGATTTACTTGTTGGCTTTAATGAATAAAACATGAGCTTTACTGCATTATAGAAAATTCTTAAAGTACAAATTACCTCAAACATTCCCTTTGTGGTGTTGCCATCACTAGCATTGTACCAACAATATGATTGATGTACAGTGGACGCTACCTGCAAACGTGGTTAACATTAGAGAAGCGTATTTGATTGAAAGCAAAATAATGAAAGAAAAACCAACAAAACTCTATCGTATCTCCATAACCTGGTTCTATAAGTTTATAAAATCATGAGTCCATCTGCAATCCTTATTGTAAATATATTCAGCCTAACAGTGAGCTGCTGGAGTGCGGTAGCAACATCAAGTCAATCCCCAGATATAAAAATCTAGGAAAGGGAAAGGTTATGATATTCATGTCTATAGGAGCAATTTCTTGATGTTGGTCATTTCTCCTCTTTCTTAAAATTTTAATGCCCCACTAACTCTGATGTGACCTTATTTTCCAACACAACTCGTGAATCATCTCGTGAAGTAAAAGAAGAGAAAAAGAAAACCATCTCTTTGAAAAATTTAATTCTATGGCATTTCCAGTATGTACCGCAATTAATTAAGCCAAGTAGAAAACAGAAGATACTAGACCATAACGGATGTCCTTGCAGACAAGTAAGATTTGTATATCTTCAATTCTAACCAGAGGGTGAAAATCTACTACTCACATTCCTTGAGAATAATTCACAGTGAACAGCCGCAATATCATTTGTATGAAAAGAAAACACAAGAGTGACTAGTAAGTTAGTAAGAAAGTATCGGCTTCGCCATTCAACAAAGTATGCACCTCAAATTGACTATAATAGATAACCTGAAGAGAATGGGAGCAAAATAGTGCTACTGACAATTTGAAAATCATAGGAATCGGCATTGTAGCAGGATAGACTAGAGAAATCTCTCAGGATGAAAATATTAATCCCTTAATTAGAATGTACATTTGGAAATGTCCCAAACCGGAATATTGGGTACATTTGTTTTTCATTATTTTGCAGTTCCTTCTAATTACCAACATTCAGGTTTCAGCTCCTATTTAATCATTTTATAATGCCAATATGGAGTTCAGTGGTATATGATCCTCATCAAGAAGCAATATTTTTAACCAGAAATGAAAAGTAGTACTAAGGCTTCTTCATGTATTCATAATGTTATCCAGAATGACGGATTGCCAGATTAGATGCAGAGTCTGTAAGATATATAGAGCAAGCTTAATTCACAACTCAGACTATAAAAAGAAAAAAATTAATAAATACAATCAGCGGCAACCTTGGAAAGAACTTGGTACATACTTTATGTTCAGGATCTCTGATCTGTATCAATGACCCTGTGGAATTGGAAAACACCATCTGGATCCTATTTGAGTCCAGAATTACTTCTCCATTTATATGTTCCAGTTTCCCTAATGAAGTCCCTGTAATTAATTTTTACAGAAGCGTCCATGGCTTTTTGTGAATGCAATATTGTACTTCCAAATAAGTAAATAAGAAGCAGCTTCATCCAAATTGTTTCATGAGATATTTTTGAAAGCTACAGTATGCATACCCAAAAAAATATTTGAAATAAAAAAAAATAGGTTTACAAAACTACTAGATGCATATCTGACAAATTCCTACTTATCTCTTACAAGAAGCTCCATTCTTTGCAGCTTTCAGGAAATATACTGTGTAACCAAGAGCAGGAACTGAAGCTTCAAAGAACAGATTAAACAGGGGTCCAGCTGGAGCTGAAATGTCCTTTGTGTAGAAATTACGAACTCTCCTGGTTGCTGCATCAATTGGAACAATCTGCGCCTTCACTTTGTTTCCATCTGAGTTCAATACGTCCAACGCTGAATTTGTTACCTGCAGCCAACAATGGAGGTTAAATAATAGCATTTTCATATCACTAACTAATTATCTCCTTAATTAAAATGAGCACTTCAACATTATGCACAAAACAATTCTAGATGGACTTTTAACGGAGGAACAAACTTCTGGTATTTGGTGTGGTCTGCCTAGACTACTCAAAAGCTTAGCATGTCAGAAAACTGTAAACATCTAAAGCTAAAGTCAGCTTTACTTGAATGGTAAAGATTCTTCACACTCAGGACATTCATTTTCCCTTAACACAAACCCTTACCCTGAGAAATAGCTAAGGAAAAAGATGGAAAGTGTAAACTTTGTTGCAGCCAAAATGACCAAATGTGTTTAATGAGATGGATTGTGCATAAATTCCGATATCATATTGATATAACCAAAATATGGGGAAGGATGGGAAGAGGTGGCTATGATAGACTTCAATAGGCCACCGCCAGGTTAACATTTCAAGAACTGCTCCAAAAATAAGAGTCAGATATCAAAGATGCTGTACAGTGTGCATACCAGATGTTCAACCTTCACTTGAATGTAAGCATCCAGCTGTGAGATCTTAGGAAGGTAATTTGAGTTTTGATGGTTTCTTTAAATTTTCAATTTTACAAATTCTAGATTACGGCTTGAAGATAATTCTGGGTGTGGCAGATTAAATGTATGTCTGACATGCCTTTCTCATTAGCATCATTTTATATTGAGTTTTACATAGATGTTGAGTAATATTAAATATTTCTCCTCTCCTGCAAGTATAATAGTGCAACTTGAGTACGTTATCAGAGCCATGGTACAGCATTAGCATCCGGGAGATCAAAGCCTGACAACATAAGTTTATGTGAGTCATGGTGAGGAAAAAAATCATCATGGACAACATTAACGCCAGTGCAGATAAGAAACTGCGTGCAAAGGGAAATTTAAGGATAGTGAAGCAGAGGCAAATACATAGAGGAATCATTGCATTTTAAATTTTGTATTATAGAGATATATGATAAATTTATAAAAAAATGATCCGTAAATTGTCGTGGATATTTCACTCGACAGTTCGTCACAACAGATCTAATAATATTATATTAAAACTCTGAAAATTCTACACTACGACAGTTTATTAAACTTTAAGATCTGTGGATTTAATTGTAATTAGCGCATGCATGCGAATGGAAATCATGCAGAAAAGTAGAGAACAACAAAATAAGCACACACACAAGACACAAGATATGCTCTCTGGGAAACCCTTTTGGGAGAAAACCCAACTGGAAGGTGAGGCCAATTCGCTCTCTTTCTTTGTCTGGAAATATGGCTGCAAGTACAAAGAAGTAATGTTTGTGGCACATGGGCTGCTACAGTGCACAAATTCCCTCTGTGTGCTCTACCTCCTATCTCTCTTAGCTATCTTTGCTCAACTATGGAACAAAATGCTCTCGAAAGAATGGAATGTCTCTTCCTTCTAGTGTGGCCTGGTTATAACATAGCCTGATAGCCTACTAGTGGTTAATTTTGACTACAACTCTTAACTAGAGTTACAATTTAGACTCTTCTAGAGTCTTTTACATCGCAAACACGTGGCTACCCCCTTTTCAATAAATAATGGGGGCTGACGCGGTATCCTCCCGAACTATAGGTGTGAAAACAGGAAGGTCAACTTTTAAGTGGCATAACGTTTGCATACGGACTCTGATTGACGCGCTTCTTGCGTCGTTGGAAAGGTATCTGTGTGTAGAATAGCATGATAAGGTGTAGTGCTAAATTTGCAAACTTTTACCCCATAAAAACATCGTTTGGTGCCTCAAAACGCTCCCAAAAGGTTTTAGACCCCGTTTCGCCAAACTTATTCCTGCCGGTAAAAACGGTATCGTGCGCTGATTCCTCCACTTTTTCCTTTCCAAATGCATCAAGATGGATGACAAACAATATAATGATCCAATTCAAATAAAAAAAATTAAGAAAAATTATTTATTTTTTTAATTGAAATTTGGTTAAACATTTTTGTCAAAATCATTGAAAAATAGAGCAAAAAACTAGACAGAAAAACTTGGTGGAAAAGGCCTTTAGACCATATCAAAGTACAATATTTATTTCAATGGTACAACTTTATAATATATGAATAAAACCACTTCATGATTTAAATTTACTTTTACACCGACACCTCATCAAGAAATAGGGTAGGAGAAGTCAAAATTTGATTTAATACACACTTAGGATAAAAACCATATCATATAATGTGGAATACACAAAGGTAGTGTAGGACTTCACGATTGTATATGGAGTCACAGGCTAACAATCCCCCCTCTCAAACATAAGTCCCAACAATCATACTTGTTACCATTTGTGCAACTCCTTTAGAGACACAATCATTTAGGTGTGATTTGATCTTGCTTGTACAGGTTTCTCAATCCCATCAATTGCATTCATGTGCTAGTAAATCTTCATGGATTCAGAGGTATATTGTTCATGATGCCCAATTCTCTCAAGATAAATTGTGTTGGATGTTGTTGCATGATGCCTTGTGCTACAGTTGCTATGGTTTTACTATGTGGTTTCCCTTGATTGGAAGTGATGCTTGAGTTTTTGACTTGCTTGTGAAGTGTACTTGGCATAATTAGATGGGTACTTTATTGCATATAATTAAGTAAACATGTTACCTTGTTACTGTATCACCATGCAAGACAAAATTGCCTCTCGATAAGTGTGTTTTAACCTAGGTCATTAGGTACGACTAGGAATTCAAGGTAGGTAGCATAGTCATATCCCTTCTATATGTAACATTTTTCATTGAACACTCTTATATTTCCATTCCGTCCATCAAAATGAACATTCCCCTAACTTATGTTTGACTTACTAAAGAACGTCCAAAAAGAGAGAGACACAGAAAAATGAAGAAAAATAATGCAAGCTTCAAAGTAAATCAAGCCAAGTAGTTGGCTAAAGAGGTGAAGAGCAAATATAAATCAAACAAAAAATAAACTACTTCACTATACCCCCTGCCCCTTCAATGTCCAGAAAAAGAGAGATGCTGAAAAATGAGGAAATATAATGCAAGCTTCAAGGTAAATCAAGCCAAGTAGAAGGCTAAAGAGGTGAAGAGAAAATATAAATCAAACAAAGAAAATAAACTACTTCACTGGATAAGCGTGTTTTAACGTAGGTCATTAGTTACAACTAGGAATTCAAGGTGGGTAACCTAGTCATATCCCTTCCATATGTAACATTTTTCATTGAACACTCTTATATTTCCATCTCGTCCATAAAAATGAACATTCTCCTAACTTATGTTTGACTTACTAAAGAACATCCAAAAAAAAGAGACATAGAAAAATGACGAAAAATAATGCCAGCTTATCAAGCCATGTAGAAGGCTAAAGAGGTGAAGAGAAAATATAAATCAAACAAAGAAAATAAATTACTTCACTATGCCCCCCCACCCTTCAAGATCCATAAAAAAGAGACACAGGAAAGTGAAGAAAAGTAATGCAAGCTTCAAAGTAAATCAAGCCAAGTAGAAGGCTAAAATGTGAAGAACAAATATAAATCAAACAAAGAAAACAAACTACTACACTGTGCCCCACCCCCCTCTTGAAGTCCTAAGAGCAACACGCTTTTAAGAAGAAAAAAAAACTTATAAAATACTAAAGAAAATAAAAAACTAAAATAAAAGAAAGGGGAAGTTTGTGTAAGCCATAGTAGTAAGGGTTTCCTCTCGCAAGTCCTTGCAAATAAATGACGAATCCTAGCCACAGTCTAATCAACTAGTTGGACCGAACTTGAACCTTCATTGTGAAAATTCTACTGCAGTGTATTGGCTTATTTTCTCCTACTTGATTTAATTTATACAAGTTATTTTCAGAAATTAGATTCAAAAAATACCGAAAATAAACACAACTACAGGCTACGCATGCAGATCATTTACTGAATAATTCACTCATGCAACAAAGTGGCACATGGATTTTTGGACATAAGTCCCCGGAAAAACTCAAAGCGGGAAAACCAGTTCAACAAATATGAGGGTTTTATTATTAAGTAGTTTTGAGTACAGCAAATCTGGGTTCCAACCTTGGAAAACCCGACAGAGAATAGAAGATAAAAAATTTGCAGCTAACCTGAAGATCTAGTGCCAAATATCTGACTGATCCACACCCTCAAACGGGATTTACAGGACTTAGATCGGAAGTGACCCTAGAAACCCTCAGCGCTGCTTCTGAAGCCCCAACATTGCCTTGAAGGGACTGTGTCAGCCTCTGCGTGGCTTAGGAGGGTCTGCGTCACCCTAGGAGGGTCTACGCTGCCCCTGCGCTGCCTCTTCTTGGCCAGCGCCAACCCAACGTGGTCCTAGTTGCCTTTGCACTGTCCTTGCTGCTCTGCGTGGCTCTGAAGCCTCTCTACGTTGTCCTTGTGGTTGCTCCTCTTGCCTCTTGCTGTCTCTTGGCCCTGGAATCAGAACATTCCCTTGGCCAATACTACCCCTCACTGCAAGAAATTCCACTGGAAATTCTTGGCAAACCTGCCCTAGAATTCTAGATTTGTTCCTTAGTTCTACAAAAATTGTGTGTCCTCAACTGACCCTCGAGCCTTTCTCTTATACTTTTCGTTGAACCCTTCAACGGCCGAGATCAAATCATCCATCGACGACTGAGATTAAAAGACTGCTTGATCCATGTGACTTAAGACAATTTCAGCACGTGTTAATTAATTCACTTCAATTATTTTATTTCCCTAAGTTAGACTTAGGAAATCCATTAAAAATAATTAATTATTTGAATAACTTGAACACAACTTGAAATTTTTCAAATCCATTTCTGGGTTTTGTAGATCAGGTATACTCTAGTCCCTCCACAAAATTTGGGATCTAGGGCACAACTGATGCTACCCAAACACACAAAATCTCAACACTCCCTCTTAGCATCAGAAGTGTGCTCTAGCAATACATCACACCATGCATCACAAGATCTTGAGTACTTGGTTTGTGATGTTGATGCTTGGTTGGCTGCCCTCCATCTATTGAACCGCTGCTCTCTGTACTGCTGCCCATGCCACTGCCACATCTATACTGCAAATCCCTCTCAAATTGTTGCATCATGTTGCCCATAGCACTGCCACTGCTAACTGCTGCACTGCAACTCAGTTGCTGAGAAGTAAGCAACTGAAAGACTCTACCCAACTGTTTGACAGACAAGTCAAGTTTCCCTCCACCACTGAAGCTCCCTGGATATTGAATCACGATGTCCCATTGGAGACACTGTCATGCTGCAACTCTGCACTGCGTGAGCCCAGCTTCTCTCCGCTGTTGAAGTCCCATCAGCCTCTCTGCGCTACTGCCTCCACATTGTTGCTGCCTCTGCATCACGCTGCTCCCTCTTTAGCTCTTCAGCTCCCTCTTATGCTTCAATGTGGCCATCTGCAACCATATCTCGACTCATCTTGCTACCGTCTTAAGGCTCCCATAGCCCATATGTGATCCAAGAGTAGGGCTAACTCAAGGATCCCGCCATCAAATATGGATACTCTATATATCCATGTCACCCCACCTCTTCTCTCGAGGTGCATGAGAACTCATGGCTGCATCATCATCAGAGCCATCTTCATTTGCTGCTGCAGCCTTGGAATCAAAAGCTCCTTTGTCCTTCTTCTTAGGACAACTGCTAGCGAAATGACCAAGATCACCACAATTAAAGCACCAGACCTTGGAAAGGTCCTTCTTCTTCTTCCCTTGCTTCTTTTCCCTTGATGCAAGGGCTGCATCCTCCTTCTCTTCTTTCTTCACTCTGGCAAATCCGCTTCCTCCACTGATAGACTGCTTCTTGGTGATCCTCCTGATCTCCTCTTGGCAGAGAATAGCCCAAATATCTGCCCATGATGGTAACGCTGCCCTTCCCAGAATGCTCTGGACAAACATTTCCCATTCTTCAAAGATAGCATTTAGGGCCGTCCTCACTAGGAGCCCTTCATCTAGATTAGCACCCATGCTAATCAGCTGGTCTCGGATAGCTTGAAGTCTGAAGAGGAATGGATCTATCTCTTCACCCCATCATTTGGAACAACCGCATCTGGTTCTCTAGAAGCATTCTTCTTTGGACCGAGCCTCCTTCGTACATCGTGTCCAAGGCTGCCCACATGTCATTCGCTGGGTTCTTTCCAGCAATATGAGGTATAACGTGGTCTTTTACTCCGTCTATGATCAACTGCTTAGTCTGCGCTTGATTTTCTTCATACTTCTTCAGAGGATCAGCATCGGTTGGTACAACAAGAACTTTCTCTACATGATCTTTGAGACGATAATCATCCAGAACTAAGAGGATTCTGGCCCTCCAGATAACATAGTTGGACATATCATCCAATCTATCTTGATCTCTCAGTCCATATCGAGCCATCTTTGCTCAGATCTGACAGAAACAGTAATTCTCCTTTTGGATCTGGGTTTCTTGGTGACTAGAAACCCTCTAGTAGCTGCTTCCGCTGAAGACTGATTTCCCTCCTGGAAATCCTCCACCAAAATACAAACAGACAGTATTCTCCGATCCTCCTGATCGAATCTCAGATCTGTTTGGCTCAGATCAACTGAATAACTGTCTTCCTCCCGCCTTTGTTGCCTTAGCTAGGCACAATTCTGCACCTGCAGAATCTCTACCCCACCAGCACTACTGAAGATCTGAAGCACTACTTCCAGTACTTGGCTGAATTCTTCTGCAACAAGAGAAGTGTCTGGACAACGTCTTCCTGGTTGGCCCAACGCAGTCCCAGCATGACTCAGAAGTGGACTGCGTAACCCCAGACTGGGTGACGCAATCCTTACGCTGCCCTGGGAAGGGTTTGCGTAAGCCCAAAAGCCTTACTGCCAAGATGCCCTTTCCAGATTTGCTGCTTCTTCTGCCACCTTGCAGAAAAATAATTCTTCAGCTGATTGTTGGAGGTTCGCTTGATCTGATATCGCTCTGATACCATGTGAAAATTCTACAGCAGTGTATTGGTTTATTTTCTCCTACTTGATTTAATTTATACAAAATACCGAAAATAAACACAACTACAGCCTACACATGCAGATCATTTACTGAATAATTCACTCATGCAACAAAGTGGCACATGGATTTTTGGACATAAGTCCCTGGAAAAACCCAAAGCGGGAAAACCAGTTCAGCAAATATGAGGGTTTTATTAGTAATTAGTTCTGAATACAGCAAATCTGGGTTCCAACCTTGGAAAACCCGACAGAGAATAGAAGATATAAAATCTGCAGCTAACCTAAAGATCTAGTGCCAAATATTTCACTGATCCACACCCTCAAACGGGATTTACAGGACTCAGCCCGGATCTGACCCTAGAAACCCTCAGCACTGCTTCTGAAGCCCCAGCGTTGCCCTGGAGGGACTGCGTCAGCCTCTGCGTGGCTCTAGGAGGGTCTGTGTCAACCCTAGGAAGGTCTACGCTGCCCCTGCATTGCCTCTTTTTGGCCAACGTCAACCCAGCGTGGTCCTAGTTGTCCCTGCTGCTCTGCGTGGCTCTGAAGCCTCTCTGCGTTGTCCTTGTGGTTGCTCCTCTTGCCTCTTGTTGTCTCTTGGCCCTGCAATCAGAACATTCCCTTGGCCAATACTATCGCTCACTGCAGCAAATTACACTGGAAATTCTTAGGAAACCCGCCCTAGAATTGCAGATCTATTCCTCAGTTCTACAAAAATTGTGTGTTCTCAACTGACCCTCAAGCCTTTTGTTGAAATTTGGTACCGGAGGACAGGTGGTTCCCTAAGGCTTTGATCTTTGGCCTAGGGAAAAGTGTCCAAAAGAATTTAATTTTTCTCCTAAAGTGACTTTATAATTTTATAAAGTCAAATCTAATTTAAAAGTGACTTTATGTGATAAAGTTACTAAAGTCTAATTTTAAAGTGACTTTAATAAAGTCAATGTAAAATTAGAAAGGAAAGTGACTTTGGAAATAAATGACTAAGTGGGTCTTTATTAAAGTGGGGTGAATTAAAAAATAGAAAGTGAGATTTAAATGAGCATTTAATCTCAGCCCTAGATCTCAATCTATCTCAGCCATTGGATTTAGGATTCCCCAAAAGTCACTTAGGGTTAGGTTAAAGGAGGGAAAGGAGGAAAAGGTCATTCATTCTTTCATGAGCAGATTGGGAGAAGGAGAGCAAGAGAGCAAGGGAGATTTATGGGCAGTGAGGAGAAGGAGGCAGCAGCTTGGCACACATTCCAAGGCAGGATTTCAGCAAGTCCGTACAGCTGAGTTTGGCACACATCCCAAGGCAGATTTTCGCACGATTTTCTAGAAGACCGTACAGCAGTCTTTTGGCACATTTTCCAAGAGGCCGTACAGCAGTTTGGCACAGATTTCGAGGCAGCAGAAAGCTGGTTCAGTTGGCACAAATTTTGAGGCAGGCTGTACAGCAAGTGGCTATCCTCTTGCACGAAAATCAAGGCAGATCCGTACAGCAAGGTTCTACTGTTCCTTTGGCACGAAAATCGAGATCCGTACAGCAGCATTTATTGCTGTTTTGCACAGAAATCGAGGCCGTACAGCTGCATTTATTGCAAATTTTCTGGGCACGAAAATCGACGCCGTATAGCATTTATTGTTGTTCTGTTTTTGTTGTTTACACATTTTCCGAGGCGGTTGTTAAGCACGGAAAACGAGATAAGTTGTAAAGTTTATTTGCTGATTTTTGCTGAATATTTCCCTCACTGTAAAAAGCATTTTCCAGAAATAAGGAGCTTTCGAACTGGTTTTCCCCAAGAGTTGTAGGGGGTTTTTCCAGGGTCACCTTGACCAAAAATCACTGTGTTTAAATGTGTTGAATGGTTGTTTGTATGTGCTGATATTTATTTCTGCATTTTCCAGCATTCTGTTATATTTCCAGAATTTGTGTTTTCAGCAAAATTTATTTTCCAGTTGTTGAATGTATGGATATGGGAAAGGGCATTTAACTATTTTGGAGAAATAAGGTGAAACTGAAAACCGGGGTGGGAAAAAGAAAATTTCTACATGGTATCAGAGGTTGGGTGCTGAAGTGCAATTTGCGACAGCAAGGAGAAAAATACAGCCTGCTGATTTTTTCACTCAGAAAATTCCAGCAAGCTGATTTTTCACAAACAACAGTTTTATTTTTACTACAACAGTGCTATTTTTTAGTTTTAGAACAGCAGGATGTCATTGGGATTGAGGGTGGAGGATAGGTTGGATGGGCATACCAATTACAGCGTTTGGAAGGAGAGAATGCAGAGTATCTTTGAGGAGGCAGAAGTTTGGGATATCATGGTTCATACCCAACAACAGCCTGTTAATGTGCCTACTGATGCTGTTCAGTTGGTAGCATATAATAGAAAGAACAACAAGGGTAAGAGACTGATTCTAGACGGAATCAAAGACCATTGCATTCCTCATGTGAGAGGAAAGAGAAATGCTCATGAGATGTGGACAACATTGACCAATCTCTACCAGAGTACCAATGAGAACCGGAAAATGGTCCTGAAGGAGAAGCTGAAAACCATTAAGATGGGTAAGGCTGATAGTGCAGCTGGATATCTCACAAAGATTACTAATGTGAGAGATGAGTTGGCAGCGATTGGAGAGGTCATTCCACCCACTGAGTTGGTGCAGATTGCAGTGAATGGCCTCCCCAGTTCATGGATGAACTTTGCTGATGGGGTTTGTGCACGTGAGACCCTTCCCACATGGGAGAGATTTTGGGATGATTGCATTCAGACAGAGATCAGGAAAGGTCAGCTTGGGGCAGCCAAGCCAGTTGAGCAGGATGAGGATGTAGCACTGTTGGCAGGAGGCAAGAAAGGCAAAGGGAAGAAGCAGGCTTCCACAAGCAATGGTGGGGGCAAAGGTAAAGGTAAAGGTAAACAAGGTAACACACAGAAGGACTATTCCAAGGTGAAGTGTTGGAATTGTCAGAAGATGGGACACTATGCAGTTGTGTGTCCGGAGAAGAAGAAGAAGAAGGGGAAGAACCAGAGCATGGCAGCTTCAGCAGAGGTTGAGGACTTTGCAGATCGTTTTGACCAGGAGTTTGGGTTCATTGCGTGTGAGTCCTCTAGTGCGGGATTATCTGCCATAGAGGTTCAGAGGGAGCATGCATTTCCCTCGATTAGCGGAGCATCTTCGGGCATCTGGTATGTGGACAGTGGGGCTTCACGTCACATGACAGGAGTCCGTGAGTACTTCTCAGAGCTTTCAGAGAGTGGCACTGATGTAGAGGTAGTACTCGGTGATGACAGAGTTGTTAGAGCAGTCGGTGTGGGAACATTGACATTTCAGAGGGAGTCCAAACCTTCCTTGAAGGTGTCAGATGTTCTTTATGTGCCAGGGATGAGGAAGAACCTCATATCCGTCTCAGCTTTGGAGGATAGAGGATATGAGGTACTGTTCAGGGGAGGACAGGTGTTGATGTATCCCAGGGGCACTCCAGCTGATTCAGCTAGAGTGATAGGTGTACGCCATGAAAAGGTGTACAAGTTTGCATTTCAGTCCCTTTTGGCATTGAGCAGCAGTACCGACAGCAGAGCTAGCAGTTCTGAGCAGTGTGAGATTTGGCACCGCAGGATGGGGCACATGCATCATGGAGCCTTGAGGACCTTGCGGGAGATCACTACAGGTGTGCCAGAGTTCAGTACTGATCACTTTGATACTTACAGAGGATGTGCGATGGGCAAGTTTGCCAAATCCCCTTTTCCCAGCAGTGACAGCAGAGCGACTGGGATACTTGATTTGATTCATTCCGATGTGAGCGGTGGGATGTCTCATGTTTCCTTGAGTGGATATGAGTACTATGTGTTATTCATTGATGATCACTCCAGGAGGACCTGGATTTATTTCTTGAAGACCAAGAGTGAGGTCTTCAAGCGGTTTCAGGAGTTCAGAGCTCTTGTGGAGACACAAACAGGTCGAAAGATCAAGTCCCTGAGGTCGGACAATGGAGGAGAGTACACCCTTGGAGAGTTTGTTGACTATTGTGCGGAGGCAGGCATTAGGAGGGAGTTCACTGTTCCTTACAACCCCCAGCAGAACGGGGTTGCGGAGAGGATGAACAGATCCATCGGAGGGGCTGCCAAAGCCATGTTACATGATCAGGGGTTGCCATTGTTTTGTGGGCAGAGGCCTGCAACACAGCTGTTTATTTGCAGAACAGGAGTCTGCATCGTGCCTTGGGGCACATGACTCCGGAGGAGGCTTTTTCTGGGAAGAAGCCTGATATTGGTCATCTTCGTATCTTTGGGTGCATCACATACTCCTACATACCCAAGGAGAAGAGGACCAAACTAGAGCCCACCACAGAGAAGGGTGTCTTTGTGGGCTACAGTGAGACCTCAAAGGCCTTTCGGATTTACATTCCTGCACAGAGGAAAGTTGTTGTCAGGCGGGATGTGAAGTTCGAGGAGGACAGGGCCTTTAGGAGGTCACGGGAGTTGGAGTATCT
>JAXQQM020087678.1:0-29833 GCA_034641835.2 Pinus albicaulis
GAACCAGGGAAAATGAACCACGTTACAATGATATTACAATGATTTTATTTAACTAACACACTAGGACCTATACACTTGTCCCGACAAACTAAGAAGCCTTGTATCAAAAATAAATCAAAACCATCTTCCTACACCAAATTTTCCTTCTTCAACTCTAGGAAATATTGCAATTAATAAAAGGACTCTCTTTAGAAAAGGACTCTCTTTGCAAATATTGCAATACTTGACAATTGTTGATCATATTATCCTTGAAGCCGATGATTAAAATTTTGTTGTAGAAGTGATTATGCTCTTATCTTGTTCTTGAAGCACTGATAATATTTAGGGCTTGGATTCTTGTATTACTTCAATATTGTCTCTCAATGATGATACTTTTTCTATAGTTGTAGGCGACATGAAAATTTTCTCTTGGAATAATTTTGCACTTGTAAAAGGTTGAACCCAAGCAAGACCCCAACCTCCAAAAACATATGTAAATATCTTATACCCAAATAATTACCTTTCCCTGCAATAAAATTTAGTGTAGTAGTAATAAAGTTAACTTTTAATGATGTTTAAATTAACAGACTTATATCTGAGATCTTAAACAAGAATTGTACAAGTATTGAATGCAAAAACATAGCACAAATATACTTACCTGATCTTGATGTTTGTCAAAACTTTGAGAATACTTAGAACTTGTAAAATTTTACTTGCTTGATAATCTATGCAAATTTTCCCTAACATTAGTCATAGAAAAACCTAACAACTGTAATACAAGATAATAGAAACAAAGGACTTACCTGAAGTGCTTAAGTTGATCTTTCACCTGCAATATTAGATTAGTACAAAGAAAATGAAGTAAACAATAGCTAAAACTTACCTTCACACAAGTACATACATTTTTCCAACCTTCTTGGAATAATTTGTAATGGGAGTGAATTCAAGACTAATGAATTTTATTATTAGATCAATTGTTGTAATGTCCCTTCCTAAATTATTTTGGAACAATATTTATTTCTACATTTTTGGGGGCCAATTTTGGTGAAGTTAGGGCCCATTTGATTTTTATTAGAAGACGTAAGAGTTATAAGTAAGTTAATTTTATTTTATGTTCTTTTTTTGGTGACATGTGGGGACCACCCACACATGAAATACGCACTCCCTAAGTAAATAGTTCGAAAATCATGAGTGGGAAAGCGTAGGCTTGGAGAGGGACCCATGATGGAAGAAAAGGAGGGAAGAGAGAACTCACCCTTTGTTGGGGGAACTTTGAGTGCCACCCTAGTGAGGTTCATACATTTTCATGTGAGGGAGTTTCATAGAGAGACTTCTAGAATTTGCATTCAATTTTCCCCCACAGTGCATATTTTTGGAGGAAATGGTAGTGGTTCTTATGTGGCCATTGTAGCAATATTCCAGAGGTATATTTCAAAGAGAATTTCAGAGAAGGAGGCTCAGTAGATTTGTAGGATATTGGGTGAGTTTGAAGGTTGTAAGTGGAAACTATATTCAAGCTATTTTGCAGTCACTAGGGCCAGAGCAGAGGAAATAAGTTGGGCACATGTGGGAGATAGTGTCTCAGCCATTGGGGTTGTTTCTTGTTGAGATAAATAAGGGAAGTGTTGGTGGAGTTGTTTGTTGCATTGGTGGAGTTGTTTTCTACATTTTGGGTGTGTTGTGGAGCATTTTTTCTAGTGTTTGTGTAGACTGTGTGCTTCAATAGTCACTAGAGAGCGTAGGGACCTTGGGGGTCGATTTTGGAGGGTCAATATTTGTCCAAAATATTTTTAGGTTTTGGTCGGGCTAGCTTGAGGAGCCTATGAGTAATTTCGTAGAATTTTCTGAGCACTGTAGATGTGGTTTTCAACCATTTCTTTTCAGAAGCAAATGCATAACTATTGGGACAGTGCAGAGCATCAGTTGGGAAGTTTCTGGGTTATTATTATTTCACCTAGGTTTTTCTCCACTTGCCAGAAAGGCAAGCCCATGTGCATTTCTTCCATATATTTATACTCTTTCCAATTTCTATGATAAATTGGCTTGGTTGCTTCCCTATTTCTAATTCTTCTGGGTGTTTACTGCATTGTTTAAAAATTTCTATCGTGCAAATTTGTTATTTTCTCGCATAGTATTGTTTTTCCTACTTTGGAACATTACCATTTTTTAATGGATAGTTCTTCAATGCTGTAAAAAAAATACTTATGCTTCTCCCATGAGTCCTTTTCATTGGATTTTCACAACCTTTATACTTAGAATTGTATAATGAACCTTCAATAGATGCCAATATTTCTGAGATCAATTCATGACACTTCACTCCCTATGGAAGCTCCTTAATCACACCGACTTTTGGAAAGCATTGCCTTGAATGAAATCATTTCTACTCAATGTGTGTATTGTTGGTATTTTCACAATTCAAAATGCAAGAACTGTCCTAAAATTTGCTTCTTGTATTCATTATAGACCTAAGATATTCATGCATGGTTTTGAGGTCCAGCCCTCAAGTACGCTTCTAATTAGCTCAGATTATGCATCAAAAGAACCTATAATACAAGAAACTCACCAATCCATAACAAAACAAGCCCTGCCCAACTTTATTTACCATGTTATTAGCTCTGGGGAGGCCGAAAGATTTTAGAGTTAGTATTTTTAGAATATTCATTCAAGTGCTAATTTGGAAGGAGATACGTACTCCTTATATAGACTATGGAAGGGATTTCTTAATGGTGGAATTTTCTTAAGGCCTTGAATCAATTAAAATTTTAAATAATCAATACCTTACATACCAAGGAAAGAGGGTTGTTGAACATGAGGTAATTAATAAGGTTCTTCTTATTATGTTTTTTTATTTTAAGATCTTAAATTAACACCCTTCCTAAAATTATGTTATGTAAAAAATCAATAAGCACCTTTCAATAATTAATAAATTATAATTAACCCTTAAGAACCATAGTTAATATTTTCCTAGAAATATTTTCAATTCCACTAGAAATTTGAAATCAATGATTGGCTTAGTGCGTATGGTCCTACCAAGATTGTGAAGTCAATGATTGATTTATTGTCTTTGGTTATTGAATTTATATAACTTGTATGTGGTGAGATCATAATTATAAATAATGTCATAAATTGATAATTGTAGGACGTGGTGTCATGTCACTAACCCCTGGGATTTTAGCCCACAAAACGGGGTCTTCAATTTCAAACTTATTTTTCTCTCAAACCAGCGGGAACCACAGGACATACCATATATTAACAGAAACATCTTGTCGAGGATAATGTATCTAGAATTATCCTGACATGATAATTCATGAATTTCCTTGTCAAATTTTCCATCTAAGATGAGGGTAGCTACTAGTGCTACTTGGGTTGACATCACTGACAACCACCTATCAACAATCTCCCCCTTTGGAATTGAGGGCAACATAAGTACCCCCCTACAATCATAACTCCCCCTAACACCATGCTTCTACCCTTCCTAATGCTTTCTCTCCCCCTTTGACATCAATGGTAGAGGGTAACTCCCTGTGACAACCTGCCTCTCTTGCGGACCTATGACCTACCTTAACTCCCCCTTTCTACTTGATGGGATAATGGAGTGGTCTAATGAGGACTTCGGAGAATCCTAAGTTTTTAGTGAAGATAATCAAATTTATCATGTGGAAATGGTTGGGTAAACATATCGTTGATTTGTTATTTTGTACCAATGTATTCATCTTTGATGTTCTTTTCGAAAAACTTGTTCTCTAATAAAATGGTACTTTATCAGTTTTTTTTTTTTTTAATGCATTACAGGATTCTTGGATATACTTATGGCACTGGTGTTATTGCAAAATATTGGAATGGGCTCATGAAAATAAACTTGAATATATTGCAAGGTTTGTTTCATCTAGAGGACTTACATACAAGAAGAAGCAATTTTTATGTATTCTACTTCTGCTATGGAAAAGGAGATTGAATATTTCTTCTTGCTCAACCACAAGACAAGAAAACCACCTAGATAGAAGACTTTTGCACTGGTGCTCTTACGATCATCAACACTTCCTTCCCAATCTGCATCTTATAAGCTGCAATAGTTAACTTGTTTCCTTTAGGATACCATAGTCCATATTCTATTATTTCCTTCGAATATTGAAATTGGTGCTACTTGGAATCATGCTAATTTTCTGACTTTATGCATTACATATATCCTAGAATTTGTTACATATAGATCTATACATCCTTTGATATGCATCTTTGGATGAGTCTTCAATTCTCAAATTGCAACCTATCACCATTGGGGTGAGAATTGCTAGCTTGTAATATTTCATCTGAAATATATTCAAAATTTCCTTAATATATTTGGCTTAATAGATAAATATTCCCTTGTCTTACTCAAATATCTAAGGTCCCAAAAATTATGTCAACTCACCAAGTAGTGATATCTTGAACTCACTCTGAATATTTGCAACAAACTTTTTACTTAACCTATCATCATCACTCCTAAAGATTATGTCATCCGCCTACACTTCAATAATTGTCAGACTATTATGTTCAATCATTACATAAAGGTTTCTATTTGCACTTCCCTTCTTGAATCCTTATTGTTACAAATACCTATCAAGACAGACATACCATTCCCTAGGAGCTTGTTTAAGACCATATAACGACTTCTTTAATATGTAAACATAATCTTTCTTTTCAGTGAGGAAAAAACCTTCAGGTTGTTCTATTATATATCTCTTCTTCTAATTCACCATTTAGAAAAGATAAATTTACGTCCATTTGATAAATTTTTATTTTTCTTAAACATGCATAATCCAAGAACATCTTGATAGCTTCCATTTTGGAAATGGGAGAAAATGTCTCTTCAAAATTGATTCCTTCAACCTATACATATCCTTTTCAAACCAACATTTCCTTGTTCCTGGTAACTTGTCCTTCCTCATTTAGTTTTTTTCCTGAAAACCCATTTTGTTCCAATAACATTCTTATCTTTTGGTCATGGGACCAATTTCCAAGTGTCATTTTTCTCATTTTTATCAAATTCTTCATTCATCATAGCTACACAATGTTCATCTTGACTGGATTCTTCAAATTTTTTTGGCTCGGGTGTAGCTAAAAGAACAATATGATATTGTTGTGGTACACGAAGTTGGCGGTTTCTTCTAGTTCTTATACCTTCATTGAGATCCCCAATGATCTGATTTGAAGGATGATTCTTTTGACACCATTATTTAAGGGTCTTCGAGGGCACTTGTTTTCAACTTTTTGTTCATATCTTATCTCTTCCTGGTTGGTAGTTGTTTCCTTATTCAATTATGCTTGCTCCAAGAATTCTTCTTTGACCCTTTATGGTTCTGACTCGTGTATCTCTAATTTTCTTGAAGAGGATATTTCCTCATTAACCTTTAATCCATAGTCTTCATTAACTGTTACATTAATTCTTTAAAATATTCGTTTAAGTCTCTGATTGTAACATTTAAAACTTTTTGTTTGTGTGAATAACCAACAAAGATACCTTCGTCTACTTGAGAATCAAACTTTCCTTTTTTATCTTCTCTTTTAATGTAGCATTTGCTTCCAAATACCCTAAAATATTTGACATATGTTGGTATTCCTTTCCAAAGTTTGTATGGATTCATATCACAATTGTTTCTAAGAAAACTTTTGTTCAAAATAAATGCAGTTGTATCAACTGCTTGAACCCAAAAAATTTCATCTAATTTTAATCATTTAGCATTGTTATGGCCACTTATTGTATAGTTATATTCTTCATTTCAACAACTCCATTTTGTTGTGGAGTTTTGGTTGTTAAGAACTACCTTTTTATTCCATTTTCTTCACAAAACTGCTCAAATAATTTGGAGGTAAATTCACCGTCATTATCATATCTCAAACATTTAATCTTTAAATCAGTTTCATTCACAACCATTTCCTTGTCTATCTTGAAACATTTGAATGCCTCACGCTTTTTATTCAAGAAACTAACAACTTTAATCTTGGTATAATCATTTACCATTAGCATAAAATATAATTCACCATTCAATCCTTTAGTCCTCATTGGTCCACATAGATCAATATGTATTAATTCCAATGGTTGAGAAGTGAAGTTTTCTTTTGTCTTGAATTTGACGTTTATGTGCTTTCAATGATGACATTGTTCACATACAACGTTTTTGAAATTAGTGGCATCTCTCTCACAAATTACTTTTTGCTAATTCTTACAAGGGTTTCAAACTTTATATGTCCCATTCTCCTATGCCATAGCCAACTCTCATCTTCTTTTTCCAAGAAAAATCCTCTAACAATCTCATCCAATGTGTATATGTCATTTGGAGCTCTACTTGCAGTAGCCACAAGTTGACCATATTTTTCTTTTATTATTTCACATTTCTTTGAGTCGAATAACATTGTATGTCCTTGATCACACATTTGACCTACACTTGGTAGATTGTGATTCATATTTTCAACAAGAATCACATATTTTTCTATAACATCCTTGCTTCCAAGTTTGAAAGTGCATGTTCCTATAACAGTTGAAGATATGTCATTTCCAAAAGATATTGTTCCATCTTTTCCTTATTTTAAAGACATAAATTTATTCTCGTCTCTATTCTGGAATATTCATAATTAGCTGTTTTTCTAATTAGAATATTATTTTTTTCTAATATTATATTTTTCTTAAATTTTGGCTAGAAAAGATGTTGGCTTGGGGATCCACAAATATAACTTAGGAAACTATAGGCATTTGAAAGCAGCTTAAGGAAAAATTTTGGCTTTAGTGAGGAGCATAGGCCTAATGATAAGGGAATGCGCAGCACGTGTGGGACAGCAGTCATAGACTCAAGTGGAGGCAGCACAAGAATGAGGGGCCCAAGGGAACATTGGGAAGCCTTGTGTTGGGTGTGGAGCATGATTATCTTCTTTATTTAGATGTATCACTGCATTGTACCCATGTTATTAACGAGTCGGAAACGTCGCCCGTCGTTTGATCACTGTCAGGGGGGTCCAAGGGGGGGCGGCGATGATTTTAGAGGTTATCTAATGGTAGAGATTATGTTTAATTTAGGGTTTTTTTCCTTAGAAGGAAACCCCTCGATTCACATGAGGGAATTGTATTGTGGTTGTGTGTGGTATGTGTATTCTGAGCGAGAAAGAGAAAGGGGGAGTGTGTGAGAGAGTAAAGGATATTACAACAGATCTGTTGTAGGTTTTGTCTCTTCATTTTGCTGGATAATATAAAGGAAGGACTGGATGTTTCTCTCTGGATGTAGCCCAAGTTGGGTGAACCACATATATTTGTGTCTCTGTTGTTTTATATGTTTTTTGTGTTTGTATTTCTGCATATTTTTCTGTTTTCCATTGCTCTGTAATATATAATTCTCTAACACCTTGGAAAAAACATAATCATGTAGCCTCATTTTGGTCATTCATTAATCATTCTTAGAATTTTTCTTTCGACATATCACGCTTGAGCAAGTGTCAAGCCTGCAAATGTTGTTGAGCATATGGGTCTCTTTGAGTGGAGATCCCAGCCTTTGCTTCAGGGGACTTCGAGTGCCTTCCCAAGGAAGGAGAATTCACCTTGATCTATTCAATTAGGTAGTTTTGACCTTCACCCACAATGTGATACTATCAAGAGTAGCACCAACAGTGCAGTATTGAGAGAGGGACACTCTAGGAGATGAGGAGTGTGGAGAGTTTGGAGAAGGGATTTGGTGGGGAGGTTAAGAGCTTCCTAATAGGGATTTTGTAGGAATTTTTGGAGCCTTCTGCAATAGAATTTCTAGAAGAATATAATCACCCGGCAATTTAGAGAGCCAAGCCCAAGAGGGCTAATTTCCGAGGTCGATCATTGGACAAACCCTTCATGGGTTATTTTGGGTTTCATGAGTAGAGTTCGGGTTTAAAAGCCCAAAATTCTCTGAGAAGTGTAGCAGGCTCTAGCAGCATTTCTTCGAGAGTAGTAGTAGCATTCAAGTGAGGGACAACGCAGAACTATAACCACGTAGTGTACATTTCTGGGGGAGATTTCAAGCTTGCTTCAAAGGCTATCTTCTACTTTCCTTGAGCAACCCCAGGTGCCTTCATTCCAGCACCTCTATTGTAAACATTTTCCGAATATTAATAAAATGGCTCAGCTGAATTTTATGGCTCCAATGGTGTTTTAATGACATGTTTATTTTTGGTGTTTGCTTAATGTCTTTGTTTCCTATTATTACTATAATTTACCATTAGGAATATTACATAGTCATATGTGTTGAACAACCACTATTGATGTACCAAACATTTCTTTTACTTTGAGATCTTACGGCAAGAGCACAACTTTCATATTTCTTATTCCAAACTTGTTCATTCCAATTCTATTGTGATTCCTTTGGGGGAGCCACAACCCTGTAATATTTAGCCAAATGTCCAAAATTAATACATTTATAGCATTCTACTTCATTTATTAGATAATCAAATATGTTGTAACTTCTCATGAAGTTTTCTTATGAATTTGCGGAATAACCGTTCCTAAAGGTTCTTTTAATTTTTCTTCCATTCTAACCATAAGTACGAAAATCTATGGCTTTATGTCCAAATTTTCTACATGAATGGAAGAATCCATGAAAGACAGATTGATACCTAGGAGAAAACCTTCTTTGTTGAATCGTTTTCCATGAGCTTTCTTACATATCTTGACTTTTTTGGTTGGGCTAGGAAACTTCCTTGCTTGATAGATCATTTAATATTTTTTGTATAGGTTTTCTGTCCAACTTTCTCTTACTCTTGCAGATTACTCTTCCAACTTACTCTTACTCTTGCATCTTACTCTTCCTTAGTTATTTTACAACCCAATACCTTAACATAGACAGTTTGAGTTAGCCAATACCCAATAATATCCTTTTCTTTGGCATCATTTTCGATATTTTTCTTAACTTGTTCATCTATTGTTAATTTGTATCCCTGCTCAAAAATTTCCCAAACTTCATATCCTTGCTCAAGTAAATGAACTTGCATCCTTCTGCTCCAAAGTACATAGTTATATCCATTAAATAGAGGAACTCTATCCTTGGTGTACTCCATGATCTCCTTCCAGTTGTTAAAATGCTACTGAAGGAACCAAGCTCTGATACCAATTGTTGGAAATATTGGGATGGGGTGTGAATCAGTATTTCTAAGCAATTAGCATTTTATTAATATTTTTCAGAGCATTAGTTAATCTTCAGTTATTATTATTATTATCTTTCAGTAAGAGAAGTAAACAACAATGCAAAAATAGAGACAGTAAGAATAATATTTTTAGGTGGAAAATCCCCTCGAGTTCAACAACCATCAAACACTTTTCTAATAAATTCTTTAATCTTAAATCACAACTAAAAAGAAAGAAAAAACATCCTAGAACTACAGAAAACCATTCTTCTCCATCTCGCACTGGAAGGATGCCCCAACAACCTAGCGAGCCCCAACTCTCCCTAGCACCACCCTACCACCCTGAAGTGCTTATTATAGGCCCCAACCTGAAGGTGACTTCATTCACCAGCCTAACACCAACCTACCACCCAATAAAGACAAAAATCAAATAAAAAGGTGTGCACTCCCATACCAAGGACAATGATCCACATTACAATGATATTACAATGATTTTCTTTGACTAACTCACACACTAGGATCTATACCCTTATATTGACAAACTAAGAACCATTGTCCCAACAATAAATTAAAACCCTCTTCCCAAACCAGATTTTCCTTCTTCAACTCTAGGCAATGACACAAATTTTTGCATTTACATATATGTACATTGTTTGACTTCAATTGGCAAAAGGACTATTTTAAAAATATTACAATACTTGACATTTTTTTATCATATTATCCTTGAAGCTGATCATTAGAATTTTTTTGAACAAGTTATGATGCTCTTCTCTTGTTCTTGAAGAACTAATAATCTTTAGGGATTGGATGCTTATAGTACTTAAATCTTGTCTCTCAATGATGATTCCTTTTCTATAGATGTAGGTGACGTCAAAGTCTGTTCTTGGAATAATTTTTCACCTGTAAAAGGGCGAACCCAAGCAAGAGCCCAACCTCCAAAAATAGATGTAAATATATTATACCCAAATTCTTACCTTTCCCATCAATCAAAGGTTAGTGTAGTATTAAAAAAGTTAAATTTTATTGATGTTGAAATTAACAAGATTATATTTGTGATATTCAACAAGAAATGTACAAGTTTTCAATGCAAAAACATAGCACAAATATACATACCCGACCTTGATGTTTGTCAAACCTTTGAGAATACTCAGAACTTATCAAATTTTACTTGCTTAATAATCTATGAAAAATTTTCCTAACATTAGCCCTAGACAAACCTAACAAAATTAATACAAGATAATACAAACAAAGGAATTACCTAAAGTGCTTATGTTGATATTTCACCTGCAATATATTAGTACAAAGAAAAGGAAGTAAACAATAGCTAAAACTTACCTTGACACAAGTACATACCCTTTGCCAACCTTCTTGGAATAATTTGTAATGGTACTTAATTCCAGAGTGATGAATTTGATTATTAGATCAATTGTTGAATGGATAGTCCTTCAATTCTCTAGAAAAAATACTCATGATTCTCCCATAGCTCCTTTTCATTATATTGTGATAGCCTTTATGCTCAGAATTGCATAACGAGCCTTCAAGATATGTTAAGTTTTCTGAGATCAATTCATACCACTTCACTCCCTCTCGAAGCTACTTAATCACACATAATTTTGACAGTTGTTTCCTTGAATGAAATCTTTACTGTTCAATGAAAGTTGGTATTTTCACAATTCAAAACATAAGAATTGTCCTAAACTTTGCCTCCTTGTACTAATGACAAACCCAATATCTTCAAGCATGGTGTTGAGGTTCAACCCTAAAGTACGCTTCTACTTAACTCAAATTATACATCAAAATAACTCGTAATACAAGCGAATCACCAAGCCTTATTACTCAACTTTAGTTCATGCATTATTATCTCTAGGGAAGCTGAAATATTTCAGAGTTAGTATTTTTAGAATATTCATTCAAGTGCTACTTTGGAAGGAGGTAAGTACTCCTTATATAGACTATGAAATGGCTTTCTTAATGGTGATCATTGGAATTTTCTTAAGGCCTTGAATCAATTAAAATTTTAAATGATAAATACCTTACATACTAAGGAAAGAGGGTTGTTGGCCATGAGGGAATTAATAAGGTTCTTTTTATTATGTTTTTTTATTTTAAGATCCTAAATTAATACCCTTCCTAAAATTATGTTATGTCAAAAATCAATAAGAACCTTTTAATGATTAATAAATAATAACTAACCCTTAAGAACCTTATTTAATATTTTCCTAGAAATATTTTCAATTCCACTAGAAATTTGAAATCAATGATTGACTTAGTGCATATGGTCCTACCAAGATTGTGAAGTCAGTGATTAATTTATTATATTTGGTTCTTTGAGTTATTTAACTTATACGTGGCGAGATTACGGTGATAAACGTTGTCATATATTGAAAACTGTAGGAGGAGGTGTCATGTCAGTACCCCCTGGGGTTTTAGCCCACAAAATTGATTCTTCCATTTTAAACTTAATTTTTTTTCAAACCAGAGGGAACCACATAGCGTACCATATAGCAACATAAACATCTTGTCGACGAGAATCTATCTATAATTATCTTTACATGAGATTCCATGAGTTTCCATGTAATTTTTTTTATCAAAGAATAGGGTAGCTCTTGGTGCTTCTTGGGTTGACATAATGACAACCACCTATAAATAATATCATCATGCTCCCATGAAACACCAATGAATAATCCATTTAGTGGATTGTTTGAAAATTTGAAATATCATGTGAAAAACGAGGGTGACATTTACATACATAATGGAACCACCTAGTTTAATGAATGAAAACATCATCATTGTAATGTCCCTTTCCAATCCATAGCAGCCAAGAAAACTTAATTCATAGCCTACCATGATCCTCATAGGTTTTCAGCAGGAAAAAAGGGGTCAACAGATTAATTAGTAGACAATATCTTAATAATTAAATAAAATGTGGTAAAGTCACATTAAAAAAAAAAGTAACCCATGGTATTTTGGAGAGGGAAAAAGTATAAAGTAGAGGAGACTTGAGGAAAAGGGTATGTTAGATTTAATTGGTTAATTGACAAAAAGCTCAAGTAGCTTGTGAGAGGGAAAACCCTCAAGTATTCCTAGTTGCAGTGTTGAAAAACACACCCTAGATGGTAGCGATTGGTTTTAGTGGTTGTCGAGCGATCCTATCTAATCAATAAATTATTGCTTACATGAGAGGTTGAATTGGTTATCCAAGGAGCCCAAATTAGTAGTCCAAGAAGAGATCGATATATCTACACAGAAAGGTTGAATTTCTATAGTTGCAAGGGACAAAATTATAGTGTTACTAGACCCTTTTTCTCTTGCGTTGTAGGTGTTTAATTTCTAATGTTGTTGGGTAAAGTTTCTCTAGTGATGTAGAGGCCAAGTTTTTGCTACAAGTTGGAGGCAAAATTAATTCCTCTATAGGTCAAAATCATATTGTGGAGGAGGACGAAATTAATTGTTGTATGAGAGTCGAGTTTCCTATCCTATGGAAAATAAAAATTTTGAATCCTAAGGATGAAATTGCAAGGGGCCGAATTATCAGTGGAGTCAAAATAAAATTAACCAGAAGGGTCAAAATCCTTGTCTCTCTAAGGGTTGAATTGAGGGCCAAAATTATATTGTTTATGAGGGTCGAATTGTTGGGGTTCAACTGCATTTTCTAATAAGGCTAAACACCCCATGGAGGAGGACTTGCAGAGATAAGGAGTCAAGACAAATGTTTTAAAAACATTCCTATCAAGTTTCCTGCAATATGAATTGTTGTAATTTACTTCCAATTTATAAATAAAATAAATGGAGATTGTGATGTTTTCTCTACAATTTATAGAATGATGCATGCAATTTATTTTTGAATTGTCTAGAAAAATTTCAAGTGAATTTCATGAATTGAAATCTCTGGAAATTAAGTCAATTAATAAAAGGGATAATGGTATCATAGTTTTTCATCCTTGCGGCTTGAAGGGTTACCATAGTTAATGACCAGGCAAAATTTTAGGGGCTAATATCCGCAAGTGGGCTAGCTTTCCATGCTTTTTCAAAAAAAAAGATTCACAAATTTCCTTTTTTTTCTAAAATTATTTGCCCAAATTTTATAGTACACCATTATTTTAGCTTTAAAATCGCCAAAATATTATATCAACTAACATAAAATTATTGGAAATCTAAATATTTCTACAAAAATATCCCCAAATTTTTGACAATTTGCATATTAGGGACTAGTAAGATTCGCCAAGGTTTCTAAACTTTAAGATAAACTTCCATCCTTAAAATTTTCCTTGTTAATGACCTTAAAAGATAGATAATTTATGTATTATAGAAAGAAAAATAAGCGAAGAGTGATCCCTTACCCAGGACAGCGGGAAGAAGAAGGAGAAATGGTAGATCATGAGGATAAACCATGGGAGAGTTTCAGTCACACTATAAATGATTTAACTAGAGGGAAACATGAAATGGCATAGAAAATAAAATATCTCGCTCAATATATGGCCATCTTACAATGAACTCAACTTAAAAATGACGTGGTAGATTCAATCAAGAAATTACTTGGAGGATCCAACGGTCATCGTGGTGAAGCCAACAATACATCTAATCCAGTTCCCCCACAAGTAAATAAAAGCATAACCAAGTTGTTTATGTCAAAATTATTGGAGAACAAGTTGGAGACCAACACGATAGAGCTAGAGTTTTCTCATATTATCTAAGGGAATATCAAGCACTGGGGGGGGATTTTCACATAGCTATGTCACTCCATAATTATTCCACCATCAAATATCATAACAACACCAAATATCACAATCAGTGGTGGCAGAATAATGATGTTTCCAAGAAGGTGAGTAAGATAAATATTCCTACTTTCAATGAAGCATATAGTGGTACAACTGAAGCTTGGGTCCAAAAATTAGACACATTCTTCTAGCTTAACCCCATGAAAGAGTCTGAGGCTATCTAGTATGTTACCTTGTACTCGAGAAGTGAGGTACATGAATGGAAGTACCATAGATTGATCACCCTAAGGCACTCATATATCACTTCATACTTTGGGTTCACAGCGAAATTGATTTATAGGTTCAATAAGAAAAACCCAAAGCTGCATTTCAGGGATCTAGCACAACTTCAAAAAACGGTGACTCCGAAGAATAATCATTATGTTAGTTTGTGTAGCTCAGACATGTGTTTTAGTCTCAAACAATGTCTATGAGGATAGGGAACACATTTTCTCCAATATCCAAAGAAGGTTTCGAGAGAAAAGGCCCTAGTTAGATTTAATTAAGTCGTTAATTAATTTCCCTAAGTCTAACTTAGGGAAATAAGCTTAATTAAACAATATTAATTGGGGTAAATTGATTTTCCTCTAGAGACTTTGGAAAATTCATGAGAAGGGGTGAAGATGATAATATCCATCGATTGTGATTAGATCATTGTCATTGATTCATCAATGAGATATTATAAGAGGAAATCGAAGGGCATTTAGAGAACATATTGAGACACATAGTTACAGTGATAGAAAAGGCACAAAGGCAACACATGGACATCAGTAGTAGGTGTTTCCGTAGAGATTTCCAGAGAAATTTTTCATAATGATTTCTAGGGAGAGTTGGAGATCAATTGTTCTACAGAGATAAGTTTATTTTCCAATAGTGTGATTTTCTCCAGCAAAGGGTGTGAATTACCCTAGCAGGAAGTGCGACTTGCTCAAAGAGGCAGAAATTCCATAGTAAGGAAATTTTGACAAGAGATATAAATTTGCAGAAGATGATCAATTTTTCAATTGAGGTTAATATTTTCCAGTGGAGGCTGAGTTCATTTTCCCAACCAGTGTGAGTGGTAAGGAGGGTGGATTTTATCTACCAGGCTACAAGTGTGAGCAAGAATAAGCTTTAGAGGAAGGCTGAATTTGTTCTGGTGGGTCGAATAGATTCCAGGAGGTCAGGGTGACTTGCAAAAGTGATAAGAATATTTTTCAGAGGTTTTCCACCTTACAAAAACCAATTGTAATATTTTTCTAAAGTTTTAATAATTAAAACCCTCATTTGCAGACTAGTTTTCCGTTTTGGGTTTTTCCATTAACATTTGTCCAAAAATATTAGTGTCCATTATTTTGTGTGTGTGTGTGTGCATTATTTTCTTAGTTCCTATGGTTATTAATATTTCAATAGTGAAGTTACAATTATGTTTTATTCAATATTTTCCACAAGTAATTTTTAGTTGGAAAATAATCTGAACATGTAGGAGAATAATAACCAATAAGTGAAACAATATTTAAAATTTCACATGGTATCAAAGCAAAATTGAGGGTAGAAGAAAGATCTACGCAAAACATAGCAAGAGAAGGTGATGGTTTCTACCCAGATCAATTTCTTCAATTTATTTCTCCATTTTATTTTATTTTGTTAAATTCCCACATTTTTTGAGAGATGTCACAACAGGGTAGAGAGATTGGGACAAGTTGGATGGAGCCTCCAACTTTGGCGTTTCAAAGGTCAGGATGTCATTATTACTGGACAATTCTCGGTGAGAGAGGAACAACCCTTAAGTATTCCCAATTTTGGTGTTGAAATACACACCCTAGCTAGTGGTGATTGGTTTTGGTGGTTGTTGGGCCACCTAGATAATTAATAAATTATTAGTGGAGGATGAGTTGTAGAGATAAGGATTCAAGACAAGGATTTTAAAAATATTTCCATAAGGTTTCCTTCCAGATGAATTGTTGTAATTTCCTTCCAATTTATAAATAAAATAGTTGGAGCTTGTAGTGTTTTCTCTACAATTTCTGGAATGATGTTTGTAATTTATTGTTGAAATTTGTAGTGAATTTCTTGAATTAAAATTTATGGATATTAAGTAAATTAATAAAAGGGGTATTACAATCACCAAAATGAAATGACACAACCGTAGTGGCATATTTGGGTGGATTGGGCACTTTATGATCTTGTCTGATGAAGTATGGATCTCTAGGAAGAGATATTGTCCTATGTATTTTTATTCATTTCAGTGGTCAAATATACAACATAAGAGATTGTTAAATGTTTCAATAGGGTTTGCATTATCCACAACTTCACCTTCGAATATTTTCAGCTTGTTACTGCTGGTTAGAATGACTCAAGGGAAAATTTCAGTCTAGACTTTGGAAGCTCACTACTTTTGTTGTAAAGAAAAGTTGTTATTTTGAATGAGGAAAGGTGCATCACATGAAACTTGATTCGCTTATTTGTGAAGTTTGTTATAACAAGAGAGAGGGAAAATGTCCCAAAAAATATGGCAATAGAGGGATGCATTTGCAAGCAACAAAAGCAATACATTCTTTCAGAACAAGGGCCATGTTATTTCTTTGAGAGAAGGTGACGTGAGGTAGAGATCCTGTTGCAAAGTTTAATAAATAAGGGTGCTATTTTTACACCAAATTAGAAAAATGAACTCTTTTATACATTTAAATTGGTGTAAATGAATGAGAGGTGAGTGCTTTATTTGAAGATAGTATCCAACAGATGGGTAAAATTGGACGTTGCTCTCAGATCTAATTTGAACAACATTCATTACCAGAAGAAAAGGCACATTTTTTAAGCCTAAATCAACAACAGGAGAGCACCTATTGTCTACCATAACAGTAGTAGAGATAAGAGTGAAGATGCATGGATAATGAAGTAGAATATAGAGGAACTTTAATGGTAGATTCCCTCGGTGATTATTGCAGTTATGGACGACACATTATTAGTAGTGAAGAGGGTGCACTAATAGCCTATATTTAGATATATTCATGGATCAAGTTCATAGTAGCAGAGATGACACTCCTTGGGTACATTAATTAGGGTTTAAATCTATTCCAATAGGGTAAGGAGGTGTTTTCACTGCAAAAATGACCCTCTAAAAATTTTTCCTCATCCAATTTTGGAGCTTACCCATGTTTTCAAGAGTTGTTGCTTCAAGCTATCTTAGGTATTCTTTTGATTTTTTCATGTTTTCTTAAGTGTCAACTATCCTTTTAACATCTATAAGTGTTGCTTTTCTTCCTAGGTCAAAGTTTCCTAAGTGTCGCTTTCTCATCTTTGGAAGTTGTCGTGTTTCCTTTCTAAAGATAGAAAAATCACTAGCTTTTCTTTGACTTAGTCAAACTCTCTTCACTTAACATGCACGCCACACAAAAGAAAGAAACTGCACCTTTCTTCCTTAGTGAGATAACACTTTCCAAAGTTAGTGATTACACATGCACAATCAGAGATTATATGCACCCTTGAGCTAGAGCGCACTTCCATTTCCTAGTGGAGCGCACTTCTTTCTCATAGTTGAGCACAACCCTTGTCCACAGTGAATCCACACTCCTTGTCAACAACAAGTAAGCACACCTTGTCTTGAGCAACTGTGCACTCCTTGTCTCTAACAGGTGCGCACTCCCTGTCACTCACACATGTGAACTTCCTTGATTGCATGCAAAGAAAACTCCTAAAAATAGAGATCATCTCCCACTTCACTCACCTAACTCAATGATCTAGCGACAAGTGGAGAGCATGCATCAAAACCCTAATCTTAACTTGCATGTAGTTTTTCTTTATAAGGAACCCAGTTCATTGTTCATTCTCACAACCATTGTTCACTTTGAGTTGGGTGCATACTCTCATCACAAAGATTTTTCTCACTCTTGGTCATCAATGCACCAATTCTTGGTAAGTTTTGCGAAATGCTGCTTTGGTTTTCTTTTGATGTTTTTAGTAGTGCTTTTGTTTTCCTTAGTGGTGTTTTGATCTGCTTTTGCATAATAATTGTTGTTTTTATCCATTCTTTCTCCTACAAGTGTCATCTTGTTGTCCCACATGGAATTTCTATGAACTCTTTCCATTTTATGACCTTTCACCTTCCAGTCATGATTGCGATAGAATATATGAAAACTTGAAAACTTGTTTCTCTCACTTTTATTGTGCTATTGACCTATTATTGATCATCACTCGGCCATTTTTGAGCTAACCCTTTTCTCTTTGATCAATGTGCACCTGCAGGCAACATGCACTCACTGTAAATCCAAACTACACCCATCTGAGAAAGGCTCCCCTTCTAAAGAACATAACGCACTTCTAAGCCACAGTGAGGCATCTCTACCCACTGAAACTGCAACATGAGTTCTTATTGAGCCTCCATAGCGCATTGCACACTTCTAATTGATACTGTGCCTCTCCCTTTCCCACTGCAAATATAACCTGCACCCAAGAGAAGCCTCTCTCTCTCTCTCTCACATGTGCCTAGCACAGTTCTAAGCTCCATTCTTTCTTTCCTTGTGCACTGATCCCGACTTGCACCCTCTCTTCCTTGCCTTCATAAGTGAACATTTCCAATGGCTAGTGAAGCCACCTTGTCTCATATTTACAAACTTGTGCTCCCATATTGCCCAATTCTTCTTAGTCACTATATTTTGTATAGTTTTGCATGTGATAGCTAGAATATTTCCAAGAACTAATCTTTGTTCACCATGAGTGATCATCCACTTGCAAATGATATAGATACATAATGCATTAGTCTTTCATCTTCTACAGAGACAATTCCTCCCACCAATCAATAGGGTACATCAAAAGAAACTTCAGAGAATAGTATTGAGGAGGAAATGGAATGTTCCAAGCCAGCTTTTCCCATCTTATTAGACACAAAATGCTTCATTGGTAAATCTATCAAAGTATCATGGAAGGATATAAGATACACTTTCATGCAAATTGAATTATTGGAAAACTTAGAAGACAGGGAAGTATACATAAACATTAAGAGGTCCACAATACATAGAGTAGCATGCATATTTCTAGTGTTATCCTATGTAGAATCTATTGAATGGATCTTGCTACATAGAAAGAATTTGGTTCTCAGCAGTGAAAGTGGAAAGGATATTTCCACCTATCATCCACATGATTTACATTCCTGTTATAAGATAGTAGCTCCCAAACAATATTTTAATACATAGTTCTATACAGCTTGGGCTAACTTGAATACCAGGGAGATTATCAAGTCATGGTGGCAAGAGCCTGCAAAGTTTTTCCAAAAGCCAATTGTGGTTTATAGAACTAAATCCTTGTGAAAATTCTATCAATATCTTATGGAGATGTGTTGTAGATTGCATGGGTGGAATAACACAAAATATTTTGAAGAGAGATGGATTTATTTACTCAACCTGGTTGTTTCTAGAGGAAATATCTTTAACTAGGCTGAAGTCCTCTCTCATGAATTGCAAATTAATAGACAGTTGGCCAAAACAACTTTACAAGCCAAACAATCACCATAATTCTATATGTCCTTTTATCTTCTAGATAGGATTTGCGCTCGCTATGCATTCAATGCAGTGAAATGGAATTGTACCCCTCGAGAGAATTTTCTTATCTATTTTCATTACAAAATGTTGTCAGAAGTTATTTTTAGAGGATTGTATATGAGACTGGTCGAGCATTTCTTTGCAGTTTTATATCAGATGATTTTTAAGACAGAATCCCCCTACATGACAGATCAAGTGAAGGAGGCACTCTATGAGATTGTGGACTAGTTCACTTCACCACATGGAACACACATTAGTGTTTTTTGGTGCCAAATTGCCCCTTACCTTATGCCAAGATATGTGACCAAAAAGGTGGTCCCGCGGGAGGTTGCCTATCAGTTGAATAATGGTTTGTCTACACAACTCCAAAGGAATAAGAAGTCTCCTTGGCCCTATTTTCCTTTACGGATCAGGTCGTATGATATTAAGAGCCTTAAGATGACCGAAGTTGAGATTGAATAACTTAGGCACCTTCATTTTGGAGTAATTATTTTTCATAGGTACGACCCTAGAAATGTTTGTAGACAACATTGTACCAAGATACAATATACCTAGTTGTATGCACCTATGATAATTCCAGAAGATGAGAAAATTAAGAACTGGTAGAATGAATTAAGGAAGGATCGACCATGAGATGAGGTAGGGCCCTCCCATGTTTCATAGGTACCAGATACACGGATGGAGGAGATCCAGTGAGAAGTGACTACCCAATATGACACTATGTTATCAAAGAAGAGGCCAAAGCATGATCCAGTAGCAGAGAGAAGCTTAAAGTTCAAGGTTGATCCACTTTGCAAAGGTGCAATATAAGTGGAGCAACAAATAAAGCGAAGGGAGGAGGAGAAGAAAACCCAAGCAAAAGAGAAGCAGCAAGAAGAAGAGTGCAAAATATAGGAGGAGCACAAACAAAAGTAGGAACAAGAAAATAAGCGTTAGGGGAATTTTGAGGTCTAAAATGGGCCTCCTAATGAAAGTGTACAATCAAAATTCACTTTATGAGAACTAATCACATTATAGGGGAAGACATCATCCCCAATGGTTGAGGTGGCATTGTTTGAGTTAAAGGTACTTACTTGTCACATTCTCAATGGTGGATAAAAACTCATGGTTAACCATTGTAGTGCTCTAAGTACTTTTAAGCTCGTAAAGTAAAGTACTCATAATAAATGTCATTTCACACTTTTTGAATAAAATATTATTGTTGTCATTTCATATTTTTTGAAAGAAACAATGCATATCCCTACACATTTATCATGTATTTACACACTTTTCAATAAATATTATATTTATATATTTTCATATATTTATTTTTAAATTATATATTCATCTCATTTTATTTAATATTACAATTTCAAATTAATTATAAGTTAATATCTATACATATATATTATACATATGAAATCAAAATAAATAAAAATGTAACCTTGTAATTTTAAGAAAAATCGAATCTATAAATAATATTATTATAATATTAATAGCAATACAAAGATATCAAAATTGAAGAAAAAAAGAATTTTAGTTTTTTATGATGAAAAAAAGTATATTAGTTTTGTATGTTGAAAAAAGGTATAATAAGTTCAACATAGTTTGGGGCCAAAAAAAAAAAAAAAAAAAAAATTCTAAATTTCAATGTATATAAACCTTATATTATACTTATAAATATAAATTAAATTCATTTCAATAATTTTTTTCTTTAATTTTAAATACAACTCAATTCATTTCATTATGATTACATTAAAATTACACATTAGTATATATACTTTTATGAAAAATAATCTAAATGTTATAGAATATATAATATATTCATTTTTATATTATATATTATTTCTTCTTATATTATAAATCAAATCAGTTCAATATATAATATAAAATTCATACATAAAACAGTATATTACATATATTATAATATTTATATATAGTATATTAATTACATGTTATTATATAATTTAAATAATATAAATTTTAATTAATAGTATATTATATAATTAAGAATTTATGAATTTATATTTATATTTTAATTTAATTTATTTAAGTACAAAGGAAAAATGTATTAGTTGTTCAATGATAATGATTTTTTCTTGAAAATCTCATTCTTATTTATAGTCACATCAACACTATAGTTGCTTACATCCGACTGCACAACAATTTAGAGTCCCTTGCACAAAACCATAAAATACCTTTTGTGGGCCTAGTTGGAAAAATAAGGGGCAAGGATGTCATCATGTAGGAGTTGAAAGAGTTTACTGAACAAATCAGGTAAGCATCAAATCAAGAAGGCTTGGAGGTAACCAAAAGTACTATTCTACACTATGCAATTGGACGAGCCAAACTTTATACGAAGTTATTCATGTTGTGGAGTAGTATACAATTGAAACTCCAAATCTATACTTTTAGATGCCTTGGAGGTAAAGATGTGGTATAATGCATATCTACCAGCAAGAGTCAACGTTATTGCAATAGATTTCAAAGCATGGCACTCCTACATTACTAGTGAGCTCGACTCTTAAACTATTGATTTGTCTTTTCCTTTTACATGAGGATATTGTCGTATTGTAATTTTGTCCTATATAGCCACAATTTTCTAATATAATTTGTCTTTTAAGAGAATAAGAAACTCAATGTAAAATAAACCCAAGAGACACATGTGGAATATGAAGAGTGACATAGAAGCCCATAAATTATAGAAGTCAAAGAGTCATGAGGAAGTTCAAAGGTCATTTCCATTGTTATAAATAAAGCCTCATAACTCAAGCAAAGGGTTGGTACTCTGAGGGAAATGACCGTGTCTTCTCTAGTTGTGCATATGGGAGAAAATCATTCTTTGGAGAAGCAAGTGGTAGCTTCATGTTCCACTATTGGGGCTAGTGTTTCATCAATGTAACAATGTACTTGGATCTTTCATTTAATTATCAAAAGATTTGGAGCCAACACTCTTGCATGCATGTATCATGAATGTTGTAAGACTACTCTTTAAATGTTTGCAGTATATGTTTATGTTATGCATACTAAAGAGAATGAACTATTTCGGTAATTCTAGATATGAATATTGTTGAATGGGTGTTGTTACGTTTTTCTCAATCATTGTTATCTTGTGAACTATTTTGCAGGTTGATTAAAAATTATTTTCTTTTGATCTCACATGTCTCTCTTCAGATAGTACTATTAATTTTCTATTTGAGGCTTGTCCCTTATCTCCCTTTTGTGGAAGCTCCCTTTATACTTTACAATCGGTGTCTCAAAAAGCTTACACACTTGTTGTCCCCAAAATTATGTGTATGATCTCTTGTGTGTGTTGTGCAACCAAGGCATATCTCTAAGATCTCTTGCAAATGGTGGTCATAACTAATATCTTGATGGGGCTCCCACTCCAAATGGTGTGAGGTATAATTAGAACTTCACATCGAGGAGACCCCTTGTATGTTGGTGGTATCCAACACTGTCAACAGGAAGGCACACGATTGGAGGTGGAGATATGCATTATATTCCAAACTCAACCATATCTATTTGATGATAGTTTTTTTTCTAAATATGGCTACTTCTATTATAAAATACAAATCACAGATATACATTCATCATCCTTTGGAATTGCTACGTTAGCCAATTCTGGCGGGAAATAGCAAGTTCAAAATTTCAAAAAAAAGGCTGCCCCAGAAGGGGAAACCAGCCCAAGAAACCTATCCATGTATCAGAGAAAATGTTGCCCTTATAGGGAAACCAACTTTAAACATCATTATGCAGTGCGTAAAAAAATTCAAGAGAACTAAACCATAACTAGACCATAGCATAGAGAAGAGACAAGTGGGAACCAAGAGGTTAATCTGGAAGCTTATTTTCATCCTGCAACGGCGGTTGAGGCTGCTCTTCCTTGATGCGGAACCTGTACTCGGAGACGTCGTCCTCAAGCTTGGAAAACTGGGCGTCCAACGGCGGAGAGGAGGTCGAGAGGGCACCTATCTCAGAATCCTTGTCGTCTTCACCGAAGTTGCAACTACCATCAATGTTTGAGGCGTCCTCGACTAAATTAATTGGCAGAGCCACCATTTTGCACAGAATATTGAGGGAGGCAGGTGACATGGTAAATTTACACATTCGTTTCCTGGAGTGAGAGCCGGAGGGCTCAGTAGAGGCTTCAGGAAGGTGCATGGAAAATTGAGCAGAGAGGTTGTGAGGATCCAAGACCTTAGGCACAACCAAATTTAGAGACAAGTCCACAATTCTACCGGCCATGGCATGAATGGGAGGACGGGAAGGGAGGTCGCGGCCACCACCTCTGCAACACCGCATGTGGTGGCAACGAGGCATGGCTGAAGTAGAGCTACAGGAATGCGAAGGAGGCGGAGGAGGAGGACAAGTTGTGGGATAGAGAGCCATTCGGGCTGAGGGATGATGCAGGGCCTTAGCCAGAGCACAAATGACACAGGAGGAGACAGAAACGAGATTGAGAATGACAGAGAGGCCAAATGAGAATGTCGAAGATACAACTTCATTATCCATATATGGCTGCGGGAGGAGTAAAGGCGCAAATGGAGGAATGAATGTGCAGAGGACGACGTTAATGCTAACCAGGTGCATATAGGACGCGACAGACTGTTCAAGGGTGGTGGAGTTAATATCACCCATGCCCCAGATTTTATTAACCACGTCGGGGCCATGTGCCTCCTTCTGACGAGGACGGTTGCCCGACGATGGCATGGCCAAGTGGCTACTGGATGGATCACTTATGAGCACCCACATCCGGGGTCTGAGCATCCTTGAGCACCAATTGGGTGCATTCTGTGTGAAGTGCTTCATCATCAAAAATTTGGAGCCTCCCAGAGAGAAGAGGAGCACTATGATCCACACCCTTATTGCCCAGGAGATCCACAACTGCATTGACTAATCTGGAGATATGTTTGAAGGAGATAGCTTTATGGAGATGCAACCATTGCTTGATAATTTCAAAGTGGGCAGCGATTCTCCAACTCTTGGAGAGTTTGGAGGTAGAGGAGCCAAGGAGGAGACGATGAGCGATGTTGATGATGACTTGAGAATCTCCTTCAACTTCAAGAGGGAAGAAATTACTATCATGAGCCAGAAAGAGCCCTTGCATGAGGCCTTCCAATTCAGCAGAGTTGTTGGTATCCGAACCTATGAAACCAAGATAAATCAACAAGGGCTCTCCCTTAGAGTTTCTGATGATACCCCCAAAGCCTGCATCCCCTGGATTTCCTTTGGAGGCACCGTCAAAGTTAAGTTTGTAGAGGCCTTGCGGAGGAGGGCTCCAAGAGCAGGGAGAGCTGGGAGGATGGTTTGAAGGGGGCTCATCGGTCCAGTGGGAGGGGACGTGGAGGTTCTAATTGGGCCAAATGATGCTTTAAGGGGGTTGAGAGGGGAAATCAGTGTCCTTCCATTGATGCAGAGCTAGAGTTTCCTTAATATTGCTGCATAAATTGGTCCAAAGGATCTCTTGAGGAGTAGCTTGATCCCTGAAGATGCGCCTTTGTCGTTATTTCCATATCATCCAGAGGAGGAGCCCCAAGAGGATAGCCCAAAGAGAGTTGAGTAGATTGCTGCTAAAAGGGGAGGTCTGCCAATGCCGAATGGAGTTGAGGATGTCCCATTTTTTAATATTAGTTATTTTTCAAAGTATAACTATATTGTCCCAGAGAGAGCTTGTTAGGGGGAAAGAGTCCAAGAGATACTCGATGGTTTCCTCTGAGTTTTAGCAGTTCGGACATCGAGAGGGGCCTATGAAGCCCTTTTTTAGAAGATTGTCCCATGTTAGAATACGCCGTTTACTAAGTGGCCATAAGAAGGTGGAGATTTTTGGCCATATTCGAGGATTCCAGATCTAAGCCCAGATGGTATCTTGGGGAGACAGATCATTAGGGAGGAGCAAATGGTAAGCTTGTTTGGTGGTGAAGGTGCCTTGTGTGGAGTACCCCCATCTTAGGATGTCCTCTCCTTCCATGAATCAGATTTTCCTTTTGTGAAGCTCCTTATTGATATCCTCATAAGATTCCTAGTGCCAATTATCCTGCCATCGCTCAGCGAGAAGCCATTATCGATTGCTAGAGTTGAGAGGGGTGGTCCAAAAGTGTTTAATTTGATTATTCTCCCTTTCTTGGAGGATGGATTGCCATCGTGGTATATGAAACAACATGGAAATTTTGGGCAACTGTTGCCATGAGTCCTTCCACAGCTGAGCATATGAGCCTGAGCGGGCTTCCCAAAATCTGTACTCTTGGATGATAGATCTGTGTTGCTTAGCTGCTTTCTAGATTTGGGAACCCGCCTCTTCTGAGTTGAATCGAATCAGATCCTCGGGAGGCCAGTTACCTGCATATTTGGAAATCCATAACTGAGCCCAGGGAGTAGTTGGGTTGGAGACCCATTTCCACCAGATTCGTGCTCCCATTACTGCATTGTTATGACTAGGGTCTCTAAGCCCAAGACCTCCAAAGCTTTTAGGGACGCAAACCTCTGCCCATTTTACAAGAGCCCATTTCTTGTTTTCTTTCTTGCTGCCCCAAAGAAAGTGTCTTTTCAGATTATGGATTGACTTGAGAACCCATTTGGGGGCTACCAGAACCGAGAATAAGTATAAGGGCATGTATTAGAGAAAAATTTTGATCAGAACGAGACACCCAACCATGTTGAGGGCGCGGTGAGTCCAGAGGGAGAACTTAGCTTCTAATTTGTCCAGAAGTTCCTGCTAGGAAGAGTGCTTAATGGATGAGTCAATGAGGGGGGCTCCAAGGTATTTAGAGGGAAGTGAGGAGATGGAGAAGCCTAGGATCCTGGCAATATTGCGTTGGGTTATGGCCGGGGTGTTGAAGAATAAAATATGAGATTTCTTGGTGTTGATGGTGGTTCCTGCAGCATCAGAGAAGCAGTTAAGAATGGATTTGAAGGAGCGAGCTTCTTGGACAGATGGATGGCCAAACAACATATTATCGTCTACAAATTGCTGATGTGAGATGGGGGAATTGCGGTGGATAGATAATCCTTTGAGAGAGTTTGAATTGATGGCTTGGCGAATAAGCCTCCCTAATTTCTATTTGATGATAGTTGAATACACCTTGCATGAGAGATTACTCCAGTTTAATTTTTAGTTCGAGCCTCATTGGATTTTGGTCATTATGCATGCATTCCATTCTTGCACAAGGATGGTGTATCACATGGAAGTTACTTTCTTTTCACACACTAAGTCAACATCACATATAAAGGTGCACTTCAATAGGATGTGGTACATACCATTGCGAGACTAATGAGGGCACAAGATTAGTGATATGTTGGCTATTCCTGGGCAACAGTAGGGATACATGCATGAGGGGGTATTACACCTATCTTTAGCATGTGAAGATGATGTAGTTATCAATATTTGGCATTCTTAGAAAATTGTGAAGATGCATCATCTCAACATTAAACCAACAAACAATGCATGGCCCATATTCCTATCTTTTGCATTGTTTACTCATGCAGTGACAAGAATTCGAACAATGACTCTCCTATTTCAGATAGCATGCACAACACATTCCCTTTGAAACGTGGCTACATGAGGAAGCATTCTTCAGGGGCACAAAGTGCCTATTTAATGATTATTGGATCCCCATAGTTTTGATTCTCCTATCCACTTGTAATTTCCTTTTGAAACTCTCATGTTAATGAAAAATGAGCAATTTGATATTCGTTCTCTCTCCTTTTCTATGTTGATTATTTCTTGTTAGTTTTGCATCCCTTCCACTTAACCAAATCTATTTAAATTTTGTATCATATGTTATCATGATTGTTTTTCCCGTGACTGTGTGAAATATTTTTGAACTAGATTCGTGTTGTAAACCTCAAAGGTTCATGGTATTAGAGACTATATTCCTCGATTTGGTTTCAAGAAGTTAGACAAGGTTGTGAGCAAAGTCTTTCCATCAGTAGTGCAAGGATTCTCGTAGCCCAACATTCACATGATGGTTAAGATGCCTTAATCTTGTGGGATTCATTCAAAACAATCACCTCATCAAGTTTCCCCATCATCATTTTGACACTTGTTCTATTTGTCACCCTATTCCATATACTCAATGGCAAGCACCAATTTTTCTAGATCCACCCCCGACTTGTATTTATTTATATACCATCCTATATCCATCTTAACTCTGGATCTACCGAGGGTCGAGAGTGATCAAATCTCTTTTCATTCTAAAAGAGGTTTGCATCTCAAGAGATTTGATCCCTCTCGGCGCTTGGTAGATCTAGAGTTAAGATGGACCTAGATTAGTTTATATAGTTATTCATTTATTTGATATATATTTATTCATTTTCTTTTTATTGGTTCATTTTCTTCAATTATAATCCTTTTTCGAATTAACAATAAAAAAATCCAATCTTTTATATATTTCCCTTTCTTACACTCTTTTCAAATATTAAAATTTCATTTTACCATTTCAAAAGTTATTATAGAGTTGACTCCAATAAATTCAAACAACATTTTTATTTGATTTTAAATATTTGTTTAAATTTTCAATAGACATAAATAATGTTCCATGATTATATCTCTTGAACCATTCATTTTTAATTATTCATTTACAAAATAATATAATATATTAAATTAGTTAATCTTTTTAATTTATATCTTTTAATAATAAATTGAGTAACCATAAATAATTGGGTGTATTTTTTTATGATGGTAAGGAATAATTGTTTATGCTGTAGTCCAACTAGACTGCTTTTTTGCACTGAAAATCATGGAAATTCTAGTAAGATTTTAAGAAAATCTGGCAGGGATTTTTGTAAATAAATACAAGTGATAGCTATCAAACTTCAATATTTTGGGTGCCTTAAAGGTTTTTGATGGTGCTTAATCCATTTCCACCATAAAAAAACATGATTTAAACACTGCTACTGCAAATCTAAACAAAAGCATAGATGATTTAGTTTGGATTGTTGTTGTTAAAAATTTGATTACTAATTGCAGATCTAAACAAAACCATAGATAATACAGATCTCTCTTCTTTTAAATGCGTCTGATCTTTATATGGGGGAAGCCTCCTCGCCCCATTATTTATAGTTTTGGATTGTTGTTGTTAAAAATTTGATTATTAATTGCAGATCTAAACAAAACCATAGATAATACAGATCTCTCTTCTTCTAAATGCATCTGATCAAAAGTGTTCTTATACATTATAATGGATTGTTGTACCAAATTATATACACTTTTATATCATTAATACCTTTAAAAAAATACTAAAGTCCTCGTATAAAATGTAAAAAAAATATTAATAAATAAAAAATTAAAACCAATCACTACACAGCATGGTGTTCATTGTGCAAAATTAGTATGACACCCTTTTATTTTATTTTTCCTCAACAATAAACCCGTTAACTGTAGTGCACAACATGGTGTTCATTATGGAAATATTGATGAAACCAAATCGATTTATGAGAAATAGTTCTTACCTTCTCAAGGTAGGTTGTATTTACTAATTTAAGGTACTGCAAGTTATATGGAAGAAGCCTTCACACTCAATTTTTGGTTTTGGACTCATATTGTTAAAAATATGATTACTTATGACAGATCTGAACAAACCTATGGATAATACAGATCTTTCTTTTATCAAAGAATGCTCATCATGCAATTATCGAAAATCATGAAAACAACAAAAATAAAAATATTCTAAATAGTAAGAATGTTGATTTTAAAGTCATTAACTATTTCTTACCAAAATTGAACCTAAATTTCTTGAAACTCATAACTTTGATTTTTCCAAAGTAAAATTTCTCTGCAAATAGTTATCGAATTTTGTGAATTTTATATATATATATATAAGAATATAATAGGTTTTTAAAACTTGAAGCCCAAAAATTATCAATAATAAATTAAATATTTTACTTTAATTATTTATTTTATTTTATTTTATTTTCATTTTTATGTAATTTTACCAAGTTAAAATATTTACTAAGCCATGACATTATAACATCTCTTTCAAACTGAACTGGAAAACAGCAATCATAAATTTTCTTTGTTGACTGATCTGACTTGCTATTATCTAACAAAATTGATAGATCAGAATCAGGGCCTATGGATACCCAGCTGGAGTTGACAGGATCGTCACAAACTGAGAGGAACTCTGGAGGTGATAGATCCTCTAATCCTGCACTGTTCACCCAAGGTACCAGTTTGGGTGATAACAGTGTGCACAACATATACATACAAGCATCTCCGCCATCCCAGCTGTTGAGCACCTCAAAATGATATCAGTCTGTTACTTTGCATCTCTGGTAATATTTATGTGTAATATTGGTAAGAGAGAGAAACAACTGGATGGAGGGAGTTCTCCTAACATTTCTAACAAAGTAAATTGAACGAAGTAAATACAGATGAGTTGAACTTTTAGTTAATATGTACTCATCCTGAGTAGAAACAAAATATGATCCCATGAATGATACCATGATCCTTGCCTGATAAGCTATAAAATAAGCAAAGAAAAATGAACC
>JAXQQM020072460.1:0-87660 GCA_034641835.2 Pinus albicaulis
GTTTTAGGGTTTCTAGCTGGGGTTAGGGTTTCCAATTCAAAACCATTCATAAACAAAAAGGAAGACCAATCCCTGCTTATTTTTTGAAGCTCATTCAACACCAATAACTTTATCAAACCATGGTGAAACAAAGATGTTTCACAACTATCAGACTTGGATTGTACTTTATCAGCCATTTTAGCAAGGCTCCTATGCAAGTAAAAGGGAAAATCTAGTGATATCATACATGTGAAATGCAGAAGCAGCTTGAAATGATAAGTATAAACTTTATGGTACCTTCCTTCACATGTAAAGTATCTTTGAATGTTGAATAGCAGCTTGGCATAGGTGTCTTTGATACAGCTTCTAGGTATTGCATTATTCAGGTCCATATCTGCATACTCAGGTTTCATGAATTCCTTGCATGGTTCCATGTCAAACTTGAAACCTTTAAACCAAGTCTCTTGCCCCCTTGGTATTTTTCTCACAGAAGCAATAATCTCAGGTGTGACTAGCACATTTAACATCCCAACTTTGGTAGTTGTTCCGCTGAAGTTTAATGCAAATTATTTAGACACCTGTGTGTGACAACCCTGTAGATTTTCACAAAACTGAAGACAACCTGTTTTGCTAAAAGCCTCCATCATTGTTTGATCCTCAATTATAGCCTTCATATTTTTAGGCTCATATCTTAAGCAATGTCCCCCTCTGTGGACTTTCTTTTCCTCTGCCATGCTTCTTAGAAAAACCTGTCAGCTTCTTTTGAATCTATGGAACAGCCTCGCTTGATTAGGAAATGGAAATCCTCGCTTGAGAATATGGAAGATAGCCTTTGTATAGAACACCCACTGGCTTAGCTTGACTGCTTCAGAGCTTAGACATTCTTATGGAAGCAAATGAAAATGAGAATGACCAAATTAGGTAAGATTTTGAATTTAAGGTATCATATCATAACTGAATGATGCTTCACTCATGCCCTATCATGACAATGATGACTGTGAGACAGGTAAGTACATTGAATCTGATCCCTAACTGACTCACCATACCCCTATCCTATCATTCCCCAACGGATTCTGGCAGATTTTGGCTTAATTGACAAGACAGTTAAGAAATCGCGCCTTCGTAGCGCCCACAGTATATTTTTCGCAGTTTGTGCTACGAAAGTATCAGCGCTTTCATAGTGCAAATCCTCTTTTTTGAACTAGCGGCACTACGAAACAGAGGATTCTTGGCTAATTGCAGAAATTTAACCCGAAACCTTATGGAATGACCCCTAAATGGAAAATGTGAGTATTTGATCATGGAATGGACCTCTAAAGACTTTATTTGAATTCAATGGTGACCTTTTAACTTATAAAAACTCTAACCTACCCTTAACCAAAACCTTAAATGACTTTCAAACCCATTTTGAGACCATGATCAAAAAAAGAGTTGACACAACGATGTTTTTAAAAAAATTTGGGTGATAACATGTTGTATCACCTACAATGCGCCTGGTGCAGTTGTAGACCTTAACGTCCCAGTGCATGCACCTTCGACCGCCCCGAGGCGACTGTCTGGCTGACACGCATGAGGACGTTGCTAAACACCCTAGGGCGTCCTATATTTGTTTTACGTCCTGGTGCTTGTTTTTGGTCACTCTAAAACGCATCAGTGCATTGACACCTAATTAGCTCACTGGTGACAAAAACATCTGTAATAACCTCCGGCTGACCAAGTTTTTTAGTGGTGTTGAAATTCTATTAGAAGCTCTGCCAAAACCTCTGTTACCGAAAACAAATGTTGTAGAAAATGTTTTTTTCAAAATTTTGGCCAATTTTATAACACTAAAAACCTCTGTTATAACCTCCGCTAGAGGGTATTTTCCTTCTACTTAAGGGAAGCATCCTCTCCACGGGCAGCAACCTTTCCAAGGGAAGCATCTTTTTCAAGAGAAACCATCCTTTCAAGGAGGACAACCTTTTACTGGAACCTATCCAGTGGTTGTAGGGAAAAATATTCCGGGTAATTATCAAATTTATGTTCTAATGCCTCAAACTGGTTATGGTCAACCTTATGCATCGAAACCTTCGATGGGAGCTCCATACCAAGGGATAAATACTATGTGGAACCCTTTGTTTAATCAACAACCTTTGCAACCTACGTTACAAGTACCTTATAATCAACCTGCTCAGCAAGCTGGACAATTTGGTTTTACCCAAGTCCAACAGCATGTTCAAGGTGCGCTTCAAATTACCCCATAGGTATTTTTTCCAAGTAGTCAGCAAGCTGGTCCGAGTACTCCAAATACTCCTATCCAATCTGATGTGCAAACTTTTGTTCAACAACCAAGTACACTTGTCTCGGGATTTTCTCAAACCCCTATTGTTTAAACCCTTCAAACGACAACACCAATTGTTACACAGGCAATTCCTCATATTGATACTCATCAAAATGGACCTACAGTTTAATCTATTTCTCAAACCTCTGTAGGACAACCTAGTGCAACAATGGTAAAAACAAGTTTACATTTTACAGGTCAAACATTTCAAGGACAACCCTTTGTTGGTCAATCTATTCAAGGGGAACCTTTTACAGGATCAACTACTCGGGGACAACCTTCAACAGGTCAACTTTTTCATGGTCAGTTTGTTCGAAGTCAACCATTTCAAGGAAAATCTCAATACGGACAAATGGGAAAAATATAGTTTACCAAAGCCAACCATACCCTGGTTATACATATCAAATACCAGCTCAACCTCAGTTTGGTAAGGCTAACCCTAGATACGTTGGAGGTATAACAATTCCAACTACTCAGGTTATCCCAATTTTTCCTGGATATCCTCCTCCGGGTACTGGAATTTTCCCTCAAGGTTATCAATTTTCTCAACAAGACCCTAACTGGCGGTTACCATTCATTGCAACTTTAGACTTACCGTACTTGTCTCGGCTAACGAATGATCCAATTTACTATCTTTTGTTTTGGCCAGCAATGCCTACTAAGTTTCCTAGTGACATTCTAATGTTTGAAGGAAAATTAGGAGAAGACCCCTGAAATCATGTGATGACTTATCATCTATGGCGTGCATCCAATTCTTTAATCGATGATTCGATTCATTTGAGACTTTTTCAAATAACTTTGATTGGCTTAGCCGCAAATTGGTACATTGAATTACCATGAGGCTCTTTGAACAACCTTCCTGGCTCATTTTCAGTTGCCAGTTTTTTATGATAATGGCACTGAACTTTTGACTTCATTAAAACAAAGTACATCTATGTACCTTTCAAATAACATATATGAATGGCGACGTAGACATCACTTAGTCAAATTTTTCATTCTGGATCAAATTATGGTTGAATGGTTCATCAAATCATTGCTTCCTAAGATTACATAAGATGTAGCTAAAGGAGGCGTTGTTACAAAATATCAGGTCATAGCTCAAGCACAGTACCTGGACCTTTTTTACACACAGTCTAGTACTTTGTATGAAAAAATTCCTGATTTACCATGTTCAGTTCAACTCACTACAACTCCTTCTGGTTCTCATGCCACAGATGGTGTAATTTGTACAGTTAATATGACAAAGAGTAAGATGAAATCATCTAAATCTACTTCTCCAATCATAACTCTACCAAATTCACCTAAAGGAGATCCTTCCCTAGAAACTTCTGCCGAGATTCACGTCGTAGACTCATCTACAACCAAAGCTAAATCATATGGGAATAATAAGGGGAAGGCTAAAAATAAACAAAATACTTATCCCAAAGAGAAAACAGAAAAAACTGAACCATTAGATGAAAAATGAAAACCTCTTTATCCTTGTCTTATCTGTGACGAGGATCACTACACATAAGAATGCCCACATCGAGCCGAGGTATCCAAATTTGTCAAAGGTTCACCCACACCTGTTTTCCTAAAATATCCTTTTCCATCACAAGACAACAAAATGATTGGATCTTCTTCCAATTCATCGGCAGATATCCTGATGATGTCCCAATTCATGGTTGCAACATGATCTCAAGACTATGGATCTAAGAGTCATGATTCAGCTTAGCATCACTCTAATGAATAGATAGAATTAATCCCATATTTTTTTCATGTTATATCACTATACTATGAATACTAATGTACAAGCTTATATTCCCTTTCATAGTAATCGAATAGAGTAGAAAAAGCTCTATGTTTACACGATAACTAAAATATATACTAATCAAATAGGTGGGATAAGATTATCCATGGTGAATAGATTTAATTAGGTAATAATGGTGATAATAGTTCTTAATACCTTCAACCTGATCTTGTATAATAGTTATATTGATATGCTTACATGGCTCTTATTAATCAACCCTATCTGCGTATCTAAAGCTGCGTGGGCCACTTGGGTGGGCTACCAATTATAGAAAACGTATTAAGTTACTATTTGGGTGGGAGGGGCCGGAACAACAAAATGGAAAGTATGCTTTAACTTTTTTACACCCTATATCCAGGCATCATATATTAACGAAATCCTCGAACTTAACGGAATTTTACATTATTTTTTTCAAAGCCTATAAATATTGAGATAGCTTTTCATGGCTTAAAAACGATGTTATTTACGTTGCACCTAGCCAAGCAATGTGTCTTTTTATTTATTTATTGAATTTTATTTTTTTATGAATAGCATGTTGCTTTCCAAACAAGAGCCAACCCTTCACACCAAGAGCTAAACCAACCATATTAGATGTCGATAAACACATCGCATTGTATACATTGATATAAAATTTGAGATCAGACGCAAAGGAAAGGAAGGGTCTTTAGGAAGGGCATATTTTGTCTGTACTTGGCATGGCCTTGTCCTTCCCCTAACCATACACAACGCTTGGCTGAAGGGTACAGGCCAAACCACACTCTGAAGGAATTATTTCTCTAATACCACTTAATGTAGGAAAAAATGAGGTTTTTCCTGCAACTCAACTTATAATTCATAGAGACTTTTACAGAATCTGGAACCTATATAAGTTCCACCCAAATTCTATCTTGATTTTATATGGAATTCCAAATGGTAATTCTACCCAGTTCTATTGCTCAATTGCTTTTAAAAAACACACCCATTCAGAGACTGAAATTCATATTAATTCCAGATTTCACATAGATATGAATTCTTCAAGCGATCATGCATGTAGATAATTCATACATAGAAATTATGATAATTCATTTCATTAATCAAATTTTGTACATGCACCTATATTTTCTTAGCTTGATTCTACATTCATTTGGCTTACAATGATTAAATGCAAAGTTGGAAGAAAAGTATATTTTCCTACATCCATAAATCTGATTTACTCCCTAAATCTCTCATGATTTATTCCCTAAATATTTTATGTTTTTCAAGTTAAAATATATTTTTCCTTATGGAAAAAATCTCACCTATCCATAGCTTTTCTAAACTATGACGCATCTAGTTCTAAAACTCATAAAATATCTAAAATTGGAAAATACAATTTATTTATATAGAAGAATATAAATTCTTCTCAAAATTTAAGACCCCTTCCTGAAGCTTTGTTACATCAAGTACATAGTGGCTTGGAAGCTCTAATGCTCTTGTAATAGTTAGGGTTTGGGTTTATGTGAAATATTGCTAAAAAATAATTTATCTTTGATGTGTAAAGTTATATTTAAATAGTAATTTCTCTTATAATTCTCAAAAAGTGAAATATAACTTTATTTGCATGTTAAACCCTATTTTTAGGGTGGGCGTCATCATCCTTATGTTGTTTTATGCATTTTTTATCCATAGAAAAATCATTACAAAGCCTAGATCTATAATATCTAATGGAATGTCTGGTTGCTTTGTTGATTTATCATTAATATACTTTTCCTTCCAATTGTGATATGAAATCACTTTCCTTATCATTGAAAATATGAAAACCCTAACTTAGAATAGCCTTATAGTTCACTTAATTGGTCCAAGGATAGAGTGCCTCAAATTTGGTAAAAATTACATCAGCCCCCTAGGCTCTATTGATATTGTATCCAAAATCATTAGACCCAATCCATCACCTTGAGCCATCATATTAGGGAACCCTCCCTTATGGTTGAATATCACTAAATAGCTAGAGAAAAGATGTTTAGGTGACAATGGAAACCTACCTCATGTTTCCCTAAGGTCTTCCTAGTGGCCTGGTAAACTTTTTGGCGTAAGGCCTACCTAAATATTAAAAGGGTGTGTGCAAGAACTTCTTTAGTGAAATTAAAATATAATTCTTTGAAATCCATGGTGACAAGTCCCAGTGTGTAGTCATTTTTTCCTTGATACAATATCAAAACCACCCATATCAATGGAAAATATATGGGTTTTGAGGTGATAGTTTCCCATGTAGAATTTGAAATTTTCAAAAATTTCCCCATGTTTCTTCTTTCCTCCATTGGATATCATTTTTTGTAAGTTTTAAACCAATCCCACCAAAAAAATAGGCTTCTTATACCACTCATTTGTGAATGAAATTGTGAGTACTACCACTATCAACCAAGACTACATATTATTAGTGTTTGATGTAGCCCTTAAGTTTCAAGGTTTGTGGAGTTGAAATATGTGATAATGCATGTAGGTAGATCAAAATTCCTCCCTTAGTGAATTGAGGTTTGTTAGTTTCTTAAGAAGGAGTGTTGGTGTATTCAACAATAACGCCAATGTTTCTCCTGATAAATTTTCCTAGGTCTATATTGTTCTTTTCTTTGATAATTGCATTTCTTTATTTCCATATTAAATTCACCCCATGGCATCATAACATTATTCAGATTTAAAATATAATTCAACAACATATGCAACTATCTAGAAATAAAAATTTCATCATCAATGCAGAAGAACATAAAGGAACAACAAAAGAAAATCTTTCACACATAGAGACACTAGGATTGGTCGAAGACTAGGGAAAAACCCACAACAGGGAAAACCATCATTCAAATTATTCTTCTTATTAGACTGTAATTGAATGATTCGGAAAAAGAAAGTATGATGATCCACATCTTCAACTAAAATTTTATCCATCAAAACAACTAAACAACATCCATGATATGAACCCAACAATGTGAATAATTAAAACCCTAATACAAAATTTTGTGATCAACTATCATTGTCTGCGGTTAATTGTTGAACTTTGTGGTAAACTGAAAAAATTTGCGGACAATTGTAAAATGCAAACCTTAGCTTCCAATCACATGCAAAGAGTGATGTGTGTGTGGTTGAAACCCTCTAACTGCACGCATGAGCTTGTGTGCATGCAGTTGTGACTGAAATCTACCTGAAGCATGCATGCAGATGGAAACCAAAACCCTAAACATACATGTGAGCTTCAGACCCTATAATCTCGGACCTGTACAAACCAAACTCCACAATATAGCCTTAGAATTGTGTGATCCAAACCCAAATAAATAAGAATGATCATGATGATGATGTTCTAATGAGGGTTACTTTACTTGTATTTATAGCCATCTGTGAGTGTCCAATTTATCTTTTGGGTCGACCTATCCTTTTGTGCACATGTGGGATTTTATTCAAAAATGAACTTTCCCTTGTCCAAATTGAGCACTTCAATAGTCAAAATTGGTTCTCCTTAAGAGTGGAATCTAGTCCCATGGTTGGAATTTATCATTGAGCTACCAAATTAACACCCCTCTCAGCCAAGGAGAAATTCCAATTGCATCATGAAATCATCACAAGTATCCTGTCATCAAATCATATCCTATCTTAAGTATCTCATCATCAAATGTCAACATTTCTCATATTTTCTCATCTCTGCTTATCCCTGCTTATCTCTTTATTATTTCTGCTCATATGTTGAAAATTATCGAATCTAAAAGAAGAATAATTTGACATTAGAGGGGAGCCTAAGCTACCACCCTCTATTCATTGAGGATCCATTGTTACCACCCATAATCACAGCTAGCAAGGAGCCCAATGCTGCTACCCGGAAAACATCAGAGAGCTTATCATCAGGGATCCTTGTTCAACCTGGAACCACATCGGGGAGAACATCTCAACTTGGAATCTAATGACAATGAGGAAGGTCTTATTGGACACTCTCACTTCATGTCCATGACAGTGGGGAAGTTCCTATGGGATACTCTCAGCCCAAGTCATCTCATCAAGCAATAGGCGAGATACAACTTACCAAGAAAGGATCACAACCATGCCATTTTGCAATCAATTGGCAAGATACCACTTGTTATACGAGGTAATGATCACAACAATAATATTACTTGTTTATATTCCCAACAATTAAATGCAATAATCATGTGGTATAACACCTGCATCACAATCATCTTGTATTTTATACCTCCAATCACTCTTTAAACCTATTGGCCAGATGGGGAGTGGTATTCCGTACAAGACTAGCTTGTGCGTATGATGTCAACTGGGGTATACTCTGCATATAACAAGATAGGGTAGAAAAATTTTCAAACTTATGGGTAAAAAATAGGCGTGATGCCCTATTGTACAAATATCCCTCAACCCCAGGATCCCTCCATGTCAATTCCTCGCCCTAGGAGCTCAGACAGGGGGGAAGACTTGACTCGGTATTCTCGATTAGTCTTGCTCTTTGTAGATCATAAACATATCATCGTGCTCATATCTGGTATCTGCTTAAACAACTCACTGAATAGTTCAATCATTATTTCTCATAGTAGCAGTCTCATGTTCATGCAGGAAATAAAATAAAATAGTATATTAGAACAAATATGTATCACAAAAAATATATTGTGTTTATCCCCCCCCTCACAAAGGTAGCAGACACAAGTCTAAGCTTGTCTTGTACGAAAACACTATCTCAATATATGAATATATCTCAGTTCTAGCTATATATGAGATTCTTTTTCAATCGAATCCCACTCTCTGTTATCACAATGAATCATTTCCATATGCAAAACCTGTTCAAAATAGCTCTCCAAAGATTTTATTCAACCTGCCTCACAACTAGAAACATTTTACTCAACCTAATTCGTGCTTAAAGCTATGTACTTCTCATCCAGATGTGCTCATCTCATCAATAATGCTCCCAAGTAGCATCAATACATCCATGCAGTTGTTAGCACTGCAATTTTTCAAAGTTTGGTCATCATTGTAAGTTGTGTCTTTGATCCTCTCTTGTCTCCTAGGTTAAAATGTGTATTGTTTTTTATCTTTTTTAACAAAATCCAAAATAATTTTGAGTCCAAAATTTTGTTTGTGTCATAGAGTTATTAGGGTAAATTTTCTTTTAATAATTCCTTTAACTGCTTTGAGTAGTTAAGGTCATGGGTTTAGCTTGAGAAGTCTTATTTATTCACCATGATATTTTCTATCCAAGGCTAAGGTCAAAATGTCAGAGTCATCAGTTGTTTTAGGAATAACACATAAATAGCTACCTTTTCTAAAAATGCAACTATTTTCTTCATAAAATCTAGTTTTACAAGCAACACAGAAATAGCTACCTTTTTTAAAAAAAATAGCTATTTCGTGCAGAATTTGTACAAGGAGGTAAAAGAGGCATTACTCAGGTGAAAAGAGACTTCTCTTTGAATATTGAAGGTATGCTTAAACAAGAGGTATTACTCTTCTAAAAGGTGGCTATTTATAAATGGAGGATTCATTAAAAGGAGTTGACTATTTTATTTGCTAAGGCTAGTCAAATCTAATGCTACTCATTAAAGGCGAAATATATTACGGTTGAGGTACGAGTAGCTATTGGTTAATAATTTGGTGGAGTGAAATGTTCGATGGAATGAGTTGGAACCAAAATTTAAACCATTTGATATCTTGTCACTCTGTCTCACCGTGATTTATGGCATGCAGAGCTATTTTTCCATTTACCCCGAGAAAGCTACAGCAAACGGGTTCTTATCCTCTAGAAAGCAGTGTGTTACCTCGTATCAGCAGTTAGGGCTTCGTGGATGGTTGTTTTTGATAGTTTTGCAGGTGTGCATTAGTGGTTAAATTAACTGTTAACAGAATGGGTAAGGGTGGTAAGTTTAACCATTCAGAAACAGTCATTACTTGTTTCGTTGATCACCATGCAAAGCCATAGTTCCAAGCAGCAGGGTGGTATCGGTTTTTAAATATTTTTTCAGGAGAAAAATTTTCAGTTTCTTGGGCATTTTCCAAGTCATTCAATGGAGAGCAGGTCTAGATGGGATCTCGGACCTTCAGGATCATAGAGACTATCATTGCAAGAGCTACCCAAACATCAGCTGCATGTGAGTCATGGTATAAAAGGAAAACTCTGCTTCAAGCTTATTTAAATCCCTAACTTGAACCTCAACATGAAAATATAGATTGGACCCCTACGATTCACATTTCTTATTTTAGGGTTGAGTGGCAAGATGTTATTACCACAGTGCAGCGTTATATTACCTGTGAAGGTAGATTTTCTATTGTGCATCAATATCAAATGAGGTTTCTAGCTCACATATCAGGCTCTAAACCTATGAAATTACCATTTTTCCTTTATAAATCTCTATTGACAATGTCTCAAAAAATACAAAGAACCCCATACAATTCTCTTCACAATATTTATCACAGGGGTTTAATCAAAATGTTGGTGGTTTATCATCTGAAGAAGAAGAGAACAACATAGGAAAAGTTCTTAGCATATGAAGGTTTCAGCAATGTTAACTCAAGGGAAAGTGTAGGAATGCCTTTAAGTAAAAATACCGAAGAGGAGAAGTCCAGCCCTGCACCTACATGACCCCTTCACAAATTGGTCAATCTTCTACACCATCTAGCAGACAGACAAGGAACTCAGCTAGGAGAGCTAGAGTTCAAACCACCACTCCTATACCAACCATCACTCCTATACCTATAGTGCAACCAGCCAAGGAAGTTTACACTATAATAATACCTAAGGAGCCACAGAATTTGGGGTATTTTAGGAAGGAGCATGGAATAAAGCTTAAATAAAAGACTACCCTACCTGACAACAATGCAATGTCTAAAGGTAAGGAAGAGGTAGCTTCCTCTTCAAAGAGTAAACGTAGAAGAAAAATTATTTTGACAGAGGGATCTTCAGTGGAAGTCACCCCTGAAACCTTAACACCAAGCCTTGTTCTAGAGACTAGACAGGAGAATGAATAATAAAATGTCACTCCAGCAACAAGGGAACCAACATTGGCACAAGTATTTTCCTCTCTCAAAACATCAACAAAGGGGAAAAGTAAAGCTTCGGAGACTACAACAAAAGAACCAACTATAGCCCAAATTTATTCATCTCTCATTTCATCAGCCAAAGGAAATAATAAATCCATAATCCACTCATACTCATCTTTTGAAGAAGAAAGCAGTGAAACAGAGTTTACTGAAATAGAGTTTGAGGAGGGGTAGTCAAGCAGAGTTATTCATGGAATAAGGAGGCCTTCATACTTTCCTAATCCATACATAAAAAGGCCTCATACCAGACCAAAGAATAAGCTCGGGCTATCAGCCAAACTCATAGCCAATCCAGCTCTCAAAGATGAGAAAATAAACATAGATGAAAGTCTAGAAAATGATCCAGGGAAGAAGAAGACTCTGAAGAAAAAGCAAGTACAAAAGAGAAAGCCAAACAAGAGGGTCACTAAGGCAGAAGCTATTATGATTTTTTCTTCTATACTAGATCTTTGATGATTGAATGTCTAAAACAATGAAAATCTAAAGAATCATATCATTTTTGGCTTATCTACAGAATTTTTAGAAATAGCTACCCTTTCCAGAAAAGTAGCTATTATTTTCATAATTTGTATAAACATGTGAAAAGGTTGCTTTTTGGTTCTGATTTCGAAGAATGACACTAAGTGGTGATAAAGTGAATGCAGCCTCAATGGTAATGGTATTTTTCCAAGTGTCATCTAGTCAAGTTATCTTCCAGATGTCATTTTAATTTGGTTACTCATGCACTTTTGTGGATAAAGGTCTAGGTGTCCTTTTCAGTTGGCAGTTGCACTTTTTGTGGAGGCTTTTTTTCCAGAAAATGAGGAGCACCCAGCCACATCAACTTAGCCATTTCGAGCTCCATACTTTCATGTTTTGTCTTCATTTGTATTTCAGACTACTTTTCCGTTATGTTTAAGATAAACTTTACTATATGTATAGGATTGTAATAAAGTATCTAAAATAGACTTGCACTTTGTGTGGAAGCTTCAACAAAACATCTTCTTGTATATGTAATATGTAAAGAAATGAAGAAAGGGTTCTTTATTTGTTCATCTTATTGTTATTATGTTGTATATTTTTTAGTATATAATATATCGAGATGCACTATTGAGGACTCACAAATTGTATGGTGTGTGTATTGTTTTCCCTTCTGTTTTTACATATCTTATCTATATTTCAAGGTTTATTATAAAAGTTATATGTCATGCTTTTATCAGTCTTGTGAACCTCCAAGATATATTGATATGTTTTTGTATGTCTTGTTCCAAGTTTTCCTGAATCAGTATGAATTGACGATTGTTCATAAACATTCCTTGGGGTCGAATTAAATCATGTCTTATGTTCTTGTAATTATTTTGATCTAGCGTGCATGTTAATATGTTTTTTTCAGTATTGGTCCTTCAAGCATTCCTAATTCATATGGTCATGTTAGACGAAAGCATTCCTTGTAATGGGATTCTTAAAATGTAAAGTGAGACTCTTGTAAGTCTTTTAAAGCATTCTTTTACTATACATTTCAGGTCTATAATTTGTGCCACCCTTTCCTCTTAGCAGTTGGCTTTTGTTTTACATATCCATTATTTATCTTCCATTTTTCTAACCACCAGGCTACAAACTCAACCTTTCTACCACATCATGCACTAGTGCCCTCATATGTGTGAGGGATTCTTATTTTCTCAAAACCCCTTTTAGTGTGTAAGTTTCAACCACTTTCCACAAAACCTAATCTAATTATAAGAAAATCCCTTGAGCTTAAGATGTGTCTAGTCATGTGTTTGTTACAATCCAAATGTTGATTCCAGCGCTAACATCAGTCATATATGATAGGAATAATATCTCAGACCTAAAATTTATCGTCCCATGCAAATATATCAGAGTGTGCTTGGCAACAACCCAATGTGTATGAAGTGGCTCAATCATTAATTAAATCAAGTAATTCTCTGCAAAACATATATCTATATAGGTGTTACAAGGAACATCAATGCTTTAATAAACTATCAGTTGCCTAGTTAGGTCCAGAAATATCTCTAAATAACATTTTGACATTCAATCAAAGTGTCCAAGGATTTTCATTTCCACTTTCCAAAAAAAATTCAATAGCTTTACGATGTATATTTTCTTTTCCAAACTTCATAAAGTAATTCATTGTTCCATGATTCTTAATTTTGAACTTCATAGGCCAACTCCCTCTTACTTTGATCATCAGAGGCTCATTACCTGTAAAGAATAGATCGTCAGCATTCAAAAACAAAATCAAAGGCATACCTTGGACCACTTTTGAAGTAGATGTTTGGATCGACACATCTTCCTAGCTTCACCAAGTAATTGTTAATGTGAACATATCAGGCTCGGCAAGCTTACTTCATACAATGTTATCTGCAATCATTATATTAATCAAACCAATACACTCAGACTCACAGAAATCAATATTTTTCAATAAAATCAACTAAGTCAGTCTATCAGGCCTTATATGTCAGATCAAATCTAATATCAAAGTCATAAAATTTTCTACCAATGTCACTATGACAAACTCTTCGAACCATTTGTCAAGTAAAGCTCACATCCAAATACCAAGTTATGACTTTATCTATGGTCATGTCAAAAAACTGTTACTAAGCAATATCAAACTCCATCAAGCCATCCACATAACCATAATATGAATTATTTTATACATCACAGATAATTCATATAAGTTTCATGCATTCATTGTAAGATTATTGCATTCTGAATCACTATTGTTTATACTTCACTCAATGTGCCAATTCCAATTATGTTAATACATAATCAATACTAAATACCATATTATTCATTGAATGTCACTATGCCCTCATAGTACTTGTCATCAAGGCAAATTATCAGTTATCAAATCAAAATCCTAATTTGATATCATTGTGAATTCAATCAATCCATAAGCCAAAACATATCTATGGGCTATCAAGCATCATGTCAAAACTCCAAAACCAGTCAGCCAAATCTTATCAAAACCTTTATATTGTTATAAAATATTGTCATATACTAGCTTCAATGATCAAATAACATTTGCATATTTAGGTCCCCTACAAACACAAGTTTAGTCAACACATTCACATCATTTATTCAAAATTCCCTACTCATAGAATTTTCTATTGTCTTCTCCATATTTTTAGAATCTCCATACACCTGGGGTTATCTTTTTTTTATGCATAGGGTTTTAGATTTTGTGTCCTACAAGAAAAAATGCACCCATATCCCTTCTTTTGTGCAGTTGGGAGGCCTATAACCACATTTTTAAGCCTTTCTCCCAACGATTGGGGATTAGACTAGGAAAAACCTTATCTTCTCAGACCAAAACTTGTTGCAAACTAACAACATCAAATATTTGACTATTCGTTGCCAAAAATATTACTTCAACAATAAAGAATCTTATATACATTTAATGCAAATAGGTGTTAAAAAAATATTATAGAAAATTTCTCCCTCTAAATGGGAAGCCACTTTAGTCATCATCATTCAAGACATCAACCTGTCTATCATAATATTGTCATGCATCAGTAGAATTTTTAGATCATGAAATCAAACTATATCAGTTTCTAAAACATATATTCATCATGGTCATAACATGTTAGCATCAGCTACTTCATCATTGTGTATGAATATGACATCAATCTTTAATCAAGGGTTAAAGTCATATGATTAGGTTAGTTAGTAGGTGTATCATCATACTTCAAATATCATAATCATTATATCATTTATTTATAATATTACTCAACCATCAAGTCGGGGCATTCGGATTTATCACATTGTCCAATTTACTAAGCTTATAAAAACCTAAACAAGGTCAACAAGAATATCTTGAATATCAATCTTATTGTTACACTTCTATCATCAAGGTTATCATTCTTATCACAAGCATTAACAATGGTATCAAGTCACCATAAATAAAAAATAATGTAGCTAGCCCGCTTCAGGAAATCCATCATGAGTAAAATGTAAACTTTTTTCCAAATATCAAGTGCACCCATATATCATATGTACCATAAATCAAACTTAATTTCATATGTATATATGATTCATTCATGAAGGTAAAATTCCCATTATACCTTAGGGCTTATCTTTCCATCCAATATTGTAGCTGAGAAAATACACTATACATACCTTATAACATTCAAATACCTATGCACTTTGTATCACTTACTTGTCATGGTAAACTGTGGCTCTTCTCTTCCTACACTAGCTATATTTTCTTGCACTGGCTATATTTTCCTACATCTCGAATGATCCTCAAGAAGTATCCACATTTCACATCTCATCAGGAGGTTAGAAGTGTCCAAATACTCAAATATACATGTAGGAAGTATAATCAATGATCAAATCAATAAATATAAACAAAATTAAAGACATAAATAAGTAACATAAATTGAAAGAGTGTTTATCTTCAATGGGAGGTGATCATCTCCCTATTGAACCAGCCTTCAAGTGTCATGATTATCCATTTTCCATATAACATTTTTTCTTTCATGATATTTCAACCAACTTCATCAGAAACCAAGCCTAATTGAGACTATCCCATCTTGGGCTACATCAAATCTGTCACAAGTGTTAAAACAACTTCACACTGATCATGTTATGGTTTCTATATTTCATATCTCAAATATTTATCATTATCTAGGGTTTATTCCGAAACCTAAACTCATAATATCCATCAAACCCTAATAGCTAAATTGCATAGGTTTTCTTTCAAACCCTAGTATTTTTTTTGGTCTCCTCCATATTCTCTTACTTCCACGAAAGGTGTCTTATCGGGGGTGATCTCAATGACTTTTCTTCGGCCCATCTCTGACATCATGTTAAATTTTCTTAGGGATATATTATTCTTTGCATTGAGAATTTTCTTTCATGTATTTCCATATTAAATTCACTCCACAGCATCATAACATTATTCATATTTACAACATCATTCAACAACATATGAAACTATATAGAAAGAACAATATCATCATCAATGCAGCATAACATAAAGGAACAATAGATGAAAATCATTCACACATAGATACACCATTATTGGTCAAAGACCAAGGCAGAACCCACTACGAGGAAAACCCTTTCAAATTATTCTTCTTATTAGATTGTCATTAAATGATTCAGCAAAAGAGAGTACAATTATCCATATCTTCAACTATAATTGTATCTAGAAAAATAAATAAATAATTACAAATAAAAATAAATATAAAATAAAACAAAATTAATAATAATAATAATAAATAAAATAAATAAACAACATCCATGAGATAAACCCAACGATGTTAATAATAAAAACTTTCATTTAAAATCCTATGATCAATTATCATTGTTTATTGTCAACTGTCGAACTCTGCGATCAACTAGCAAAATTTGTGGTCAATTGTAAAATTCAAACCGTATATTCCAACCGCACGCAAAGAGTGATGTGTGTGTGGATGAAACCCTTCAATGACACGTATGAGCATGCGTGCTTTCAGTTGTGATCAAAATCCACTTGAAGCATGTATGTGTCTGGAAACTAGAACCCTAAACACACGTGCGAGCTTCGGACCCTGCAATCTCAGACCTGTACGAACCAAACTTTGCGACCCATCCTCAGACCTATGTGAGCCAAACCCAAAGAACTAATAATGATCATGATGATTATGCTCTAATGAGGGTCACTTGACTTTTATTTATAGGCATCCGTGGGTGTCCAATTTCTCTTTTGTGTTGGCCTTTCCTTTTGTGCACATGTGTGCTTTTCTTCAAAAATACACTTTCCTTTGTCCAAATTAAGTGCTTCAATAGTCAAAATTGGTCCTCTCGAAAAGAGGAATCTAGTCCCATTGTTGGAATTCTTCACTGAGCTTCCAAATTAACATCTCTAGTAGTTATTTCTTCTATTAGAACTGCATTATACTTAATCCCAAAAATTTAGAGCATTCACATAAAATTTAGAGCAAAACCAAATAACAAAATAGAAAATAAATAAACCCTAAGAAATATACCTTGTATTAATGAAAACCAAAGGTATAAATCTACATTCACTTGCCTCTTTAAGGTAGAAACCTTCTAGAGAAAATCTCTCAAATACAATAATGATTCTTGAGAAAAAATTACATAATATTTTTACTTGATGTACAGTTATGCATAGAGAATATTAACTACCTACAAGCCACTTATAATGATGGCCTAACTAACTAATTTAGGATTTATGTATCCATATTGGATCATAATACAATTTGGAATCTATATAGATACTTTCTATGTGGAAAAATTTAGAAGAATCAACTTGCAAGGCCATTTTAGCAACATGTCCCAGTTAGGAAAACTGGGGGTTGAAACCTTCTAGGGCCATTTTAAAGCATCAAATGAAAATTTTTGGATTTTTATGGTCTGGAAATTATTCCCACACCCTTGAGATTGATCTACACACCAAGGCCTTCCAATTATATAAATCACCTAAATCAATGATTGTATGTGAAAGTTATGACTCCCAAATATTGACCTACCTTGTTCACCACCATGGTAAGATTGGATGCCACATTAGCCCCATTAATTTCACATGTGGGGCTAGCCATATGTGTAATTTAAAGAAAAATATATAATATCCAAAATATTATCACTATTGAGTGTTGAGGAAGTCAAAAACCTGCCCTTAAATGGCTATTGGTAATGTTAAATATTGAGCCACTAGGAGGAGAAGGGGTTCCATTATTTTTCATTGTATTTGTTCCATAGTTTTGCAGAGAAACGAGGTCTATTAATTTGGAGAGTATAAAAAAGGAGGATAAGATTCTCTAACAGTATTATAGATCTCAATGTCTCAAGTAACTACACAAAGACTACCTATTTCTTTGTACTTTCTAGAGAAAATATAGCTAAGCGGCCTCACCTTCTAGCTGGGTTTTCTCCCGTAATGAGTTTCCCAAGGAAAATATTGATTTTATTTGTGGATAGTGTTTTATTTATTATTTTTTTTCTCTATTTTTCACATTTTAGTTATTTCATACATTTAAGCGGAGAACTAGTAATTAAAGAATCTGAGATCCAAAGGAAATTAGCCTTCATAATAAGGATTTCATTATTTTATGAGATTTTTTGTGGAAAATTGTTCCAATCGAATATCCGCAATAGTTAACAAGTCACTTATTAATAAAGAGGGCCAATTTTATAAGAACTATTAGCTAACTATTTAGTGGGACTTATTTAAGGAAGGTGATATCATACATTAATAAAGTATCCTAAGTAAGGGGGTTAGGATAGGACCCTAACAAATTGTTCACATGATAGTTAAACTAATTTCTTAGTATCTTTTGATTCACATTTTATAGTTTAGTACTAATGATTCTTACATGGTAATTAAGCTTGATTATTTCCATATCTCGACAATATTTCTTGACCTACTTCATTCCCCTGTTGATATTTCTCTCTTTTATTTTATGCACCTCTTGTACTTTTGCATAGCATCAATGCTTGCGGCATTTTGTCCTCCCACATATTGCAAGATATATAGGCTTGGATAATAAAGGATTCCCTTATAACATCATTGTATTTTCATCATTATGAGAACCCATATATCATCCTTTATATTTGTTTCTTATAGCTCCATATTAGTGCCAACTCATTTATAATAGCTCTTGTAAGGCAGGAAAAATGTTGATCATGAAATTCACACTTCAATACACAGAAATACTCACCCATGGGAGGTTCCTTATGTAATATACCCCTATGAAAGCATAAATCATGACCCATCAAATGATGATACGATACCTATCAAGTATTTCCTAATGTGATATATCACTTTCTTGAAGCCTCTCTCACTCTATCTTATACATAGAACATAAATAGGATATGTAGCACTAGGGTGGGTTCTTTAGGTCATTTTTCCCCTTTGGTTTCCATTTTACTTATTTTAACCCCTTAGGTAACCCACTTTGGGCATTACTTAAACCTCATGTGATCAGGTGCTCAGTGTAAAAGCTCAAAAAACAAAGTGCTCAAAATCAAATAAAAACTAAACTAAAGCAAAGAGCTCATCGTCAAGAATCCAGCACAATTTGTTTCGTCGAAAACGGAGTTCGGATGAAGAAGATAAGAGCATGTTGTTCATTTTCTTAAATAGCTAAAAAATTTGTAGAAGTGACAGGTTGGTGACATGGTAGCCCAGTCAGCAAATTTAAATATATTATGGGAATATTCTTTAGTTTCACCCAATGACACTGTGACAAGAGTCACTGCAAGATTCACCGGTTTGGATTAGGAAGGTGATTTTTTTTTTAAAGTCTCCAAGGTCGAATTTGCAAGTTTAATGGTGCATTTTAATTACAGGGTTGAATTAAATTATATGTGGCTCAAATTTTTTTTTTATAGTCGAATTACTATATATAAACCATAGTCGACACATATATATTAAATCTGGGTGCATATTACTTTTAAACCAAAGTTTTAAGACCTTGGTTAAATTTCGGAGAAAAACTTATCATCATATGGGTGGAGATCAGGCTCAACCCCACGACCTCCCGCGCGCCAACCACATGGCTTACCACCAAGCCACCAACGTAGTCCTTGTAAGACTATGGGTTCGACTTGTATTTAAATTTGCAAGGTTTCAACGACAGGGGTTTGGAGGGGGCCATCCCCCTCCCCATATGAACTATCCATCAAATCGAAGGCGGAGCAGAAACACATATGCACAGATTAGCATTTAAAACCCAAATTAATTAACCATAATCTCGGTGATCAGCGTTTATCCAATTTTTAATATGGGATTTATTAAAATGCGCTTAGTGCAATAACTGCAAATTAACTTAAATTTAATTGCAGTTAAATGCTAATTAAAACAGCTTAAGAATAGCGGCGGGTTTGGCAGAGTCCGCCAGTTTCGACGGATTTTCAAATTTAGTTGTGTTAGCTGGAGTTCTATCCAATTTTGGAGGAGAATTCTATGGAAAAATTAAATGAAGCATAACTGGAGAAAAATTCAACCAATTTTGGCTTAAGAAGAGTCTGTCCTGGTAAATTTTTATGTTCTTAATACAATGGAGAAGGTTTCAGGAGCAGTAGGTGAATGTAAATAGCATTTTTTTGCACATTTGAGCTAATACAGAGGCCTAAGCCATGGAAGATGGACCAAGGAGATGTAGCCTAGGAGTGATGAACTCCTTCATAAAAACATTGTTTTAATGGATCAATTGTGATGGTTTGTTGTATATTTATTTGTTGTTGTTCATCATTGTGTTTTAATGTTTTTATGTTCAAGAATTCAATATAATATCCATACATTTACATGTTTAACACTCATAAACACCAAGGAAACCTATGCACATAAAGCAAGAGATCAGGAAATTATTTATAAATATGAAGATGAAATTAGCACAGCAAAACTGACATTCAAATTTAGATCATCATGGGTCTATTTTTGGACACCAACCCCATAATACAATCCCATGTTCACTTTATAATTACAAAGTCACCTGAGGAAAATCACCATATTCATCTTGTGCCACTAACCATATTGTTAAATTCCCTTTTGATATTGTGACTATGAATCCACAAGTCTCATAATAGAGGGTCATTTTGGGTTTAAAAGTTGTATTATTGTTGACTCATTATCACCCACTTACTACAAGGATTGTAAAGTTTCGCAAATCATATATTCTTGTGTTAAGAAAAGAAACTAAGAAGGTGGAGTCCCATAGGAAAATTTCATCAATTATTTTATATGGCACTTTCATTAGGTATGAATGTTAGTGGTTTTTTTTTATTTTATTGATTCATCATGTATCCTTTTTGCTGAATACTTCTATTGTCCATAACACAAATGTTTTTGCATGCATGATTGTACACGACATTTAAAAGGATAAATAAGTAATTGTGAAGCATATTGTTGACATTTGTGAGACCATTATTTATGTTTTAAAAAAAAGGTTCATGATGAATCCTTCACAACTTATGTACATTGCTTATGGTTCTACACTTGATAAAATAGTGATATTTAAGGCATACCGCCTTAATATTCATGTAATGCCTTGTTGTGACATAAAGAGTTTTATAAATGGGAATCATCGTGCCATATGAAACCCATACTCATTAAAAAACAAGACATAAACCTTAAATTTATATTATGGTTGCTCCTACCTCGCAGGAAATATGTTTAAATATTGAACACGGTATAGGTTTTAGGTTTAAAGTGTTGCTTAGATATTATTGATATTATATGATGTAGAGTCATCACATAAAGAAGCTATGTCATACCTATGATACCAAACAAAGTTAATGGTTTAAACATTGTATTAATTACATGTAAATTAATTAACTCCAAGATGACATATTAAATTGATCCGAATTTATGCAAGAACACAATAAAATACAAAATAAACATAAATGCATAGATGTAGAAGAAAATATACTTCATTTCATTAATATCAAATAACTGAAATAAGCTTATAGGCGGAATGGAAATAAACTAGCTCGAGAGATGGTAGTTTATCTCTGAGAAGAGATGTGGCAGCTACATGCCTTTGAACTATGTTAAAATGATGCTTAAGGGACTTTTTATTATTGAACAACATGGTAAAACCCTAAACAACCAAAACCATAACCTCGGGAGATGGAACGCCAAGAGCTTGTGGGCTTTGTTGGGGTTAGTTGGCCAAAAAACTTCCCAGGGTCGTAACTTGGTCATATTATCTTTGTTTGGCAAATACGATATATCTTCATAAATATCTCTCTAATTACTACAATATTTGCTACAGGAACATGCCTACGTATATAGGTCTACTAAGTACCTCCAAAAAATGTTGTTTAGGGGTCAAAACTGCTCCAAAAGTTTAGGACCTGAAAAACTGCTAAAAATAGTAAATGTTGCTATAAACAAGGAAACTAATGAAACCAATTGGAGATCTAGGTGGAATAGGTGGGTGGCCACCAATATCCACCTAGATCATTCATCCCCCTTTAGGAATAAATGGTCCCCATTGCGTGCAAAGCCTCCATGAGGTGAGGAAATTTATGTTGAATCTTTTCCTTGGTGAACCACTTGCCCTGGTGAAGGAGTTAGCCTACTTTGACAACTCAATATAGCTGGATCCTATGTTGGCAGGTGTCCTTGATATGTGTGTCAATGATCTGATTATGTGTGCCATGTTCCATGCAGTCTAAGTTTAACTCTATTGGTGTGCTTTTTTTTGCAATGTCGGATCTGTCTAGCAATGGTGGAAAGTAGGGCCAAAGGTGGTCCACATTGAACATTAGGTGCAGACCAAGGAATGGTGGAATACTGAGCTCAAAAAATTTTCCCCTACAGCCTTGATAATGGTATATGGCTCATATTAGAGTGGGAAAAGCTTGTGGTGGGGCCCAACGAGGCGCTTCTTCTTCAAATGTAGCCAAACTTTGTCGCCCACGTGTAACTTATGTGGCACCCGATGTTGATAATGTCATTGGTTGTAATTAGCATTGGCTCTATCCAATATGTAATGGAATTATTGGTGAATGTGTTGAATGTGCTCAATGAAGTTGTTCACCTTGTCGACTTCGGACTGGACATGAGCCGAATTTTCCTAAGTAGCTGCAAATGGTATGGACACATCAATGGGACATAGTGGCTGGAATCCCACACCCACCTGAAAGGGGTTGTGGTAGTTGAACTGTGGAGAGCCCAGTTATAGCTGTGTTGGACATAGGGGAAGCTTTCATCCCATGTGTGTGGATGCTTCGAGTTATACATGCACAGAATGTGTCTGATCATCCTGTTGACGACCTTTGTTTAGCCATCAGTTTGGGAGTGGAAAGTTGTGGACTTAGTGAGCTTGGTGTCCAGCATCAATGATAGACTTGACCAAAATGTACTGAGGAACATGATTTTTTGGTCTAATATAACGGACTATGGGATCCCAAACTATACCCACACTCGCTCAAAGAAGATTTTAGCAGGGGCTTTTGTTGTGATATTCTTCTTGCAAGTCGCCATAATGGCCATCTTAGAGAATATTTTGACGACCACAAAAACATAGTCGTTTACATGCTTGGTAGAAGGAAGTCCCAACATGTAATCCATGGAGATGGATTCCCACGGTCGACTAGGGGTAGGCAGCGGAGTATATAGGCCTTGCTTCTTAATGTTTGGTTTGGAAATGGTGCAGGAAGTGCACGATCTGATGTACTTCTGGACATCATGTCAAAGGCTCGGCCAATAGAAATACTTCTGCAGTATTTCCATTGTTTTCTCGACCCCGAAATGTCCAGCGACCCAACTATAGTGCGCTTCCAAAATAATCTTGGCAGGCTTGCTTGAGGGAACACAGTGGTGTCTTGAGTGGCATAACAGTGCATCCTGGAGGTGAAAATGTGGAACTTTCTTACCCTCCACGGGTGTTTGGTATGTGTTGCCAAATTTTGGATCACTTTTGTAGAGATATTGCGGCCAACCCGAAGCCCCATGCCCACAAGAGTTGAGCACAATGGTTAACGCCACGATTGGCAGTTATTTGAGGCGGTCTGAAACATTATTGGTGTTTCCCTTCTTGTACTTGATGTTCAAATGGAACTATTGCAGGTATGTGGACCATTTCTGATGGCGATATTTTTTCAATTTCCCTTGTGTCTATATGAACTATAGGGGTCGGTGATCAGTGTGGATGACCGTTTCCTTCCCAAAAAAGTAATTCTTCCATTGTCAGCAAGCCTACACAATGGAATACATATCTTTTTCATAGGTGGGATACTTTCATATTGTTTCTGAAAGTTTCTCACTGTGATATGCCATTGGATGCCCCTACGAGTAAGCATTTCCCGAATAGAATATTCAGAGGAATTTGTCTTGATCTCAAATGGTTACTGAAAGTCTGGTAATATGAGCATTGGTGTAGAGAAGAGGCGATTCTTCAACTCTGCGAATGCCTTCTGTTGAGATTCGGACCAAAATAATTTTTATTTCGCTCCTCCCTTGGCGACTTGACTCAAAGGCCAAGTGATATGAGAGAACCCCAACACGAACCCATGGTATAAATTGGCAATACCCAGAAATTTCTGGAGATATATTGGAGTGGTTAGGTCTGGCCAATCCTGAATGACCTGGATCTTGGTTGGGTCCACATGCACCCCTTGCTCATCAATAATATACCCAAATATTGAACCTGGGTCATGCCAAAAGTGCATTTCTCCAAATTGGAACACAACTTATTTAGCCATGGTGTTTAGAGGACCTGTCAAATGTGGTGGAGGTGCTCTTCCCAACTCTGGCTGAAGATCAGGATGTCATCCAAATAGACTACCATGAATGAGTTACTGAATGGTCGCAAGATGTTTTCCATCATCCTCATGAAGGTTGCGGGAGAATTCGTCAACCCGAAAGGCATGACTAGCCATTCAAAAATTCCCTCCATGGATTTGAAGGTATTCTTGCACACATATGAGGGTTCAATCGATTGGTACCTGGTGATACCTGGACTTCAAGTCAATCTTGCTGAAATATTTGGCCTCATTGATTTAGTCCAAAAGGTCATTAATCCATGGGATCGGATATCTATTATGGACAGTGATATTGTTCAGCGCCCGATATTTAATACATAGTCTCCAAGTCCCATCCTTCTCTTGCACCAACATGATCAGGCTCCCATAGGGCGATGAACTTAGCTAGATGTGACTTTTCTGCAGCAGCTCATGAATCTTCCTTTTTATTTCATTGTTCTCCAGAACAGAGCGCTGATAGATTGGTCCATTGGGTAGCGGCGCGCCTGGGGTCATATCGATGGAGTGCTTGACCTAACAGTGGAGAGACACCCTTGTAGGTGAGGTGAATATTTCCTCGTACTCCTCTATGACCTTGTCCATCTATTGTTGTCATGCAGAGGAGCCTTGTTTGGAGGTCATGGCCACATTCTTCTTCTTTCCCTTAGAGTGGATCATAAGGAAAAAAAATTTCCCAATTTGGAAATGAGCTTAATGCATTGCTTCGCAATGATAAAAAGGATGGAGGTAGGCAGTGCTACCTCTAGTATCATATACAACTTATTACCCAAACTAACAATAACAACGTGAGACAGAGACTCATACACAACATGTCGCTTCCACAAGTAGGGTTGGCCTAATAATACATCACAAACTTCAAGAGGAGCAACATCACATAATACCTCATTCGTGAAGGGCTTGATGTTGTAGGGAAAGCGACATTTTTGGCTGACACAGAGATCTTGTCCTTGGTGAAGCCACTCGATGGTGTATGGTTGTGGGTGTGTCGTGATCAGCAGGCCTAGCCGCTTCATGACCTCTGCTAAAATGAGGTTCCTTTGACTCCTGCTATCAACAATTAACTGCAGCGAGGAACTCTTCACCCACATATGGGAATGGAAGAGGCATTCCCCCTCCTATGGATCTCTGGGTTCTTCCTTCTGAATCTTGGTGCTGGAAATGGTGGCACTGGGATCCGCATCAATAATCTGCTTCCCTTTGTCATTCCCCTTGTCGGGTTCTGGCTCAGAGTCATAATATGCATCTAATTCAGAAGCCTTCAGCTCGGCCACCAGTGACTGCTTGGCCCGATACACACTTGTGTTGTGAGTGGAGCTCTTATGGAACTCACACCACTTTCCTGTATCCTTTTTTGGCTTCGTGGTGTTTTTCTTTGCTTGCGGCTTTGACGGGTTGTCCTGGGCCGCCCCTCCTTGGCCTTTTCCTTTGTTCTGCAATTTGGGGGCGCCTTTCCCTTTCTTCTGATTTGCATAGCCAAAATATCGCTTCTTCTGTTTGAATTTATGCTCAATCTTGGAATCATACCAGTATGTTTCACCAAGCGAGGAGATGTCGAGGAACTCCATTTCCTCCTAGATGTATCTATGCAGACAACTGCGGTACTTAAACACCAAATTTTTCTCTGAATATTTAATACCCAACTTTGTGTGCAGGATATGGAACAGGTTCATCAGCTCATGCACATCTTGATCCCTTTGTTGCCGCAGCGTAGTCCATTGTATGTACTTGTCCTCATAGCTCCCCACGGGGTAGTATTGTTCCTTGATGGCGTCTCGGAAAGAATTCCAAGTGGGTGCATCTGAGAATAGGGAGGATTCCCCCTCGTCCTTTTGCTCATAGTAGGTTTTTCACTAGTCCTTGACATGGGGGGCATATTTGAGGAGCACAAAAGTAATATTTTTTCGATTGGAAAATTTATGAACCGAAAAATATCTTTCTAATAGATTCATTCATCTATCTATGGTGTTTGCATCTATTTGGCCCTCAAATATGGGAATGTAGAAGTTAACTTGTACCTTAAAAGGAGTGGCGCCTCCATAGTGGTTGTCGGATGAAGATGCATCGTCGATGGGTAGCCATCGAAGGATCTGGGCAAAGTTATCCATCATCGCGTTCCTATGTTTCTCGAGGACCTCCTTGAGCAATATTTTGATAGGATCTCCTACTCCCTCATCTTTATTATCCTCTACCATGGGATGTCAACAGGATTTGTGAGGCTGATCTTGTAAAGGATCAACCAGATTGAGCCCTTACTCCTTATACCCCGATCTCATTGGGGACATGCAAAGAAAGATCGAGAAAGAGCATACCACTATGATACCATTGATCAAGATTTATGTAGGAAGACAATAAAATACAGAAATAAAAATAAACAATAGATGCAGCAAAAAATATACTTCATTTCATTAATATCAAATAACTGAAATAAACTTACAAATAGAATGGAAATAAACTAGCTCGGGCGATGGTAGCTTATCTTTGAGAAGAGATGTGGCAACTACATGCCTCTGAATTTTGTTACAATGAGGCTCAATGGCCTTTTTATTATTGAACATGGTAAAACCATAAACAACCAAAACCCTAACCCTAGGAGATGGAACGCCAAGATTTTGTGGGCCCCGTTGGGGTTAGTTTGGAAGCCAACTTCCCGAGGTCGTAACTTGACACATACGATATATCGTCGGAAATATATCTCTAAGTACTACGGGATTTGTTGTTCTAAGGACCTCAAAAAAACTTCAATTAGGGGGTAAAACTGATCCTAAAGTTTAGGACCCAAAAAACTGATAAAAATGGTAAATGCTTCTATAAACAAGGAAACTAATGAAACCGATTAGGGGTCTCGGTATAATAGGTGGGTGGTGACCAATATCCACCTCGATCATAAATGGATCTTGTGCATTAATTTTATGGGCTTAATATGATTTCAAAGGTGGTATAGTTGACGAATTTGGTAGGTGGATTTTGTTGAAGTTTCATAGATGTCAACTCCATGCATTAATGTTGATGGGAATGGTGCATTAACATTGTCTATTTTCAGCCAGGCCATCTTGAAATTCATTATGGTATTTTGACATGCAATGTTTCTTCGTTATTTAGAAAGCTCTGTCACTAAGAACATTAGATCTATAGAGAATTTGGAACTGCTCTGAATAGGTAATTCATCAATGACTTGCATATGTTTATAAGCTTAATGCTTGATGTTATCATTGATTAAGGTTAGTGCTTTTTGTAGCTTAACACTCTAGATACTATTTTTGTTTTACATGTTAAATGTGGCCTAGATGTATTATAGATGATTTTGGATACTTTATTTCCCTACTTCATTCTTTCACTCATAAAATGAGATTGTGTGCTATAGAGATGTTGAAGTTGGTTTTGCATGGTTCTTTCTACCATAGTTAAGAAAATTATTTGGTACAACAATATGTTCTAAGTTTTCTTGCATGAATTCATAGTTTCACTTTGCACACTCCCATCCTTTCTCAGTTCAATTTATTTAATAATTTTATATGATTATGTTTGAAGGAAATGTAGTAGGTTCAAAATGTGGTTTCCATAATTAAATCCATGTTTGACTTTTTGAGTTGAATGTGAAAATGGTTGTTCATTTTAAGTCGGCTATAGACATTATTCGAGTTGTGTTTAGTAAAGAGTATACTTTTAAAGAGATTCAAACTCTAGTTGGAATAGTACATCGTGAAAAAGGCGGGTTCTAAGTTAAATGTGAAATATCTGTTAGCATTAATTATGTAAATATACATTGGTTCATATTAAAAGTAAATAACAAGTTTGAGGGTGAAAACCTAACCCAAGTCTAAGATAAATAGTGATATGACTTTAAATATGAATTTGGGTTTGAACTTGGTTCATAACCGAGGTCAAAACAAGGATTTATGTGACAAATATTTATATTATCAATTTAATATTTGATTATGTGAAATATGGTAACAGTATTTTATGGTTAAAAGTATTAACTTATATTTCAAAAGAAAATAGCATGAGTTCAGGAATAGAAGCACTAAATCGAACTCAAGGTAAGTAATACAATGATATATGACTTCAAGTCTTAATTTTTAAAGTTTATGAGTGTGTTTGCTTTGTGTTAAGAGGGCCTGGGTTTGAACCCTATTCATACCTGAGTATTCCATATATATTCCATATATGTTCCTGTTCTACACAGTCGACTATATGATAAAATATAATAAAAAACAATGACATGGATATTTGTTTCATGGTAAAATAATTTTAACCTAAGATCTCAAAAAGTGAAAGGATATAAGTTGCAAAGTTGAATTATTGTATTGATTTGTATATGATACATGAATATTTATATTATAATGCATATTATATTTAGTTAATGATAAACGAAACATATGAAGTCTCGATTATACAGCTTGATTGGGTCTAATAGTTAAGAGCATGTGTTTCCTTCGAAGAGGTCACAGGTACAAAACCAGAGGGGAGTAGAGTATGGGTAGAATATGTATGCCTTCGTAGTCTGAGCGGAAGTGAGTCCCTTGTCCCACAAACAAGAAAGTCTCATACATCAATTTGGTGTTTGGCTTCGCTGTGACCTTAAAATTAGATTATTATTATTATTATTATTATCTCAATATTCTTTCTACAATAGTCACATCAATTAATTATTAAAAGGAAACATGGAGTTTTTTTATGGTAATAGTTTGAAGAAAGTTAACATTACAGCATTTTTGGAATATTTTGAAATGAAGAAAAAAATAAACGCTTCTATCTTATAATTTGAATCCTACGCATCATTCCATATATTCCTTTTACAGGGGAGACACAGAGCTACTCATTCGACTCTTGTAAGAATTAATTTCTCGCTATAATGACTAGATCCAATAGGCAACGGGATCGGTTACAGGATAAAGGATAGCAACCGGGAAAGAAGCAGAGCCATAGGTGAAGGTTACGGGGACGGTTTGCTCAATTATAGAGCTAGCACCACCTATAACAACCTAGATCATATTTAATAAGAAGATCAGGAGAATTCGAAGGATCAGTAGATGATCATCTGTATGGCTAAAAGTATTCTGGTGGAACATGGGTAACTTCAAATTTTCCCGCCCATTCTCGTGTAGTAACACCAATTAGAAATTCGTCCTCCCTAAAATGGGTGTTGCTAGTCGATGAATCTAGTAAGACAAATGTTTTCCTCTCTTCTCGAAAAGGCAGTTCCCAATCCAGAATCATTTGATATAGCAATTTCAGTTGAATAAGCTTTGTTGCTTCTCTTGCCCTCGCCTCTGCTGCTCTAGCTCTTGCCTCTGTTTCCAATGGTGGGATTGTGACTCGATTTGCGTATGCACCCCTCTGACTCAGCTCCACAAGCTCAAATTCATAGCACTACATCCACCCTTCACCGTTCCATCCTTCACCCTTCCTTCTAAAATTCAACTCTTGCCCACACCCCCGGATGAAGGTAAGGGAAGGGGAGCTAAGATTCCTTAACAGCTAACTAACTTGATGGAGATTCCAAGAGGTAAAGTTGGGCATGAGCTATAAGCATTGAGTTATACAAGTTAATTAGGGGAGAGGCTTCTATTGTTGTGCAAGGACCAGTAGTAGTTATAGTACTGGTCCCACACATCCATCAAACATAAATTACAAACTCACTAAAATATGCACATAAATATTTGATAATAAGTTATATAAGTTACATAAATATGTCCAAAATGGGCCCAATTTTTTACTAGACCAACAACATAAATTACAAACTCACTAAAATATGCACATAAATATTTGATAATAAGTTATATAAGTTACATAAATATGTCCAAAATGGGCCCAGTTTTTTACTAGACCAACAACTGCCATACACCAAGTCTAACATCACAAGTTGACAAGACCTACTATCTCAAGTACCTCCAGTTCTGAATTACCATTTAAGGCAAAATGCACTACAAAACATTACAATGCTACCCATCCAAAAGTATAGTTATCCCATCAAACAGTCCCCCATTGATTTTGCATTGGGGGACTACATCTCATTGCTAAATAACACCTGGACAAAAACTGGGTAACACCTGCACAAGGACTGAGTACCACCTGCACAAAAATAGGTGAAATGTCTGTCAGCAATATCTACATGTTTGTTTAACCATTCAGCCTATTGAATACATTAAATGGCACCATTCAATTCAGGAATAGTTCACCCAACCTTTCATTTCAAGAATTAAACACGACAGCCCTGGAATTACAGGAATTAAATTTAGGAAAGCATTTCAATTTAGGAATTAAATTCAGGAAAGCACAAGGATCAACCATGAAAGCTTTTCAGCCATTGGATCATGTACAAATAAATCCACACCACACAATTAAATTTGGGAGGTGGCAATCCATGCCAATCTTCCCTACCAATTAAATTCTAAATCATAAAACTATAAAACAGCAACTGTTACTGCATTTGAGGCATTCGTTTTTCTCTTAAACTACTGCTGACATACATTCAGAGTTTTCAGACAGTGTTCCATTCATTTTGCAGACATACAGTTTTCAGAAAGTGAGTTTCCATTTTGTAGACATACAATCCTTTTCAGATAGTGTTCCAGACATACAGACAGAGGACAGAGTGTGCTCAATGTTACATTCCAAACAGAGTGTGTGCAGAGTGTTACATTTTGCACAGTGTGTGTGCAGAGTGTTACATTCACTCTCTTCATCAGTTGCTATTCACTCTCTTCATCAGTTGTTGGAGCGTTGCTGGAGACATACAAGTATTTCGTTGTTCTTCAATAATGTTATTCAAGATATTAAGCAGATTTGGATATTGACTTTATATTGAATAAAATATTTCAATAAAAATAGTTCTAACACACAGTCCATGTCCAAATATAAGTCCATTTTAAAATAGGCACTTACTGATTTTAGACAAGTCCATGTAGCTAACAGCCATGTAGGTATCACATATCTTTCTGATGTTGATATTACAAGTAATACATAATTGACAAGTAATGCTTCAATGCCAATTAATTCACAACAAACAATTGAAAGATTTCATGTTATTAGCAGAAATTTTGGAATTCATACATAATTATAGTTTACTCTATACAGTTGTGTTGTAATACTTATCAAATTTCTTAACGATGTGGGAAATTGCAGGTTGTAGCCATGCCAAGAGTTTCTGTTGCAGATCGGATAAGGAACAGGAGGTGAGGGAGAAGGGGGGCCCAACTGCGAAGCAGTTCATCAAATGATGATGTCAATGCTCCCATTGCTCCTAGTAATGTAGTTGAAAATGACCCTGTGGTTGCAGATCATCCCAGCCCACCATCAGCCACAGAACCACCTTCAACCACAATACAAGGTGCAATTTCAACAAAGAAAATCAGTGCAATCAGAGGTTGGACGAAGGAAGACATGCTTGCTGCAGTTGATGACATCGAGTTTAAGGGATATTCAATCCGTGCATCAGCAAAAAAACATGGTATTGCTGCCTCTAACATACATTATTGGATAAATGGGTTGACTAATACAAAGTGTAGAGGGCCTGTTACAGTCATGACTGAAGAGGAGGAAGATGAGGTGGTGGAGTGGTGTAAGGAGATGGCCCAATTGGGACATGGGTTAGAGCTTATCCAAATTAAATCCACTGTAGCTCAAATATGTCAAGGGAGGCCAAACCCCTTTAAAGATGGTTTTCCTGGTAAGTCATGGTGGAGTGGGTTTAAAAAGAGGCATCCAGACCTTGTGTTACGTACAACAGAGGGCCTTGACAGAGGCCGAGCTTTAAATCTACGCCCTGCAATTGTTTCCAAGTTCTATAACACTCTTTCTGCTGCATATGACCAACACTCATATGCCCCAGACCATATATGGAACTGGGATGAAACAAGCTTACAGGCAGGAAGAAATTACGGTATGTGGGTAATTGCCAAGAGAGGGAGTAGAAATGTGCCTAAGATATTGCCTAAGAGCAGGGAGTGGATCACAATTCTTGCCTGTGTCAATGCAATTGGCTCATCTATACCAGGATTTTATCTATTTAAAGGTAAAACTCAACTAAAAAATTATATACAGAATTGTGAACCAGGGGCATGCATGGCTGCACATCCACATGCATGGATGACAAAGGAACTGTTCCTAAATTGGCTTTTCCACTTTGCTGCTTCTGTACCGGGTGGTGTCTCGCCTGAAAACAGGCACTTGATGATTTTATATGGCCATGGAAGCCACATGGCTGTGCAGACAATCGAGGAGGCCAATAAGTTGGGCATTGACCTATTAACATTGCCGGCTCATACTACTCACAGATTGCAGCCCCTTGATGTGAGCGTGTTTGGGCCTTTCAAGAACTATTTCAGGGTCGAGCGAGCTTCATGGATGGCAAAGAACCCAGGGGTGGAAGTAAAGAGGTTTGAGCTAGCTGAGCTTGCTAGCAAAGCATTTAAAAGGGCTCTCACACCTTCTAATATCAAGGCTGGATTTAGGAGGACTGGTATATGGCCACTCAATTTTGATGCTCTTATGCATGATACCACATGTAGCCAAGCATTTGAAGTGGAAAGTCAAGAAGCAGAGAACTTAGAAGAGCATGTTGGTGCCCAAGAAGATGTAGCTGCTGCTGAAGGTATAATGTCCCTTTCTGAAGGGTTGTTCTGTGGTGGTGATGATGCTGAGCATGTCAGTGAGACACAGTTCAGTGATGAACCAACTAACAATATCAATGAGGCTGTGACACGCACTGATGTAGCTGAAAATGAGCAATTGACCATGCCAACCCAAGTAAGTGCACCATCATGGCTGGCAAAGGCTATGATGAATATCACTGGAAATAATGTATCTACCACCAATGAGGATGAAAGCATGGACATGCCTTCACAACCATCACGGTTGAACACTGAACTTGTTCATTATTTTGTGGACAATGGATCACTAGAAGAGGAGCCTATTCAGCATGAAGTACCTGAAGAAGACAACAATGGGGCCAATCAGTTGTCCCAGAAGATGAAATCCAGCAGGCAAGTCCGGAAAAGCAGAGATTACTTGGTGCATTCCTAAAGCTACCAGTAGAGAGAGTGAAGGCCTCATCAAGGAACTCAACCTCAGATTATCTTCGTTTAGGGAGGAGTTCACAATTGCTCACATCTGAGGACTATATGAATTTAATGTTCAAGTCTGAACGTAAAAAGAATGAAATTTAGGAAGCTAAAAAGAGAAAGAAGGAGTTAGCCAATGAAAAGAGGGTTGCAAGGATTGCAACAGCAGAAGCTCGAGCAAAGGAAAGGTTGGAAAGACAAAAAGCAAGGGAATATAAGGAACATCAAAAGCAATTGGCAAGGAAATAGAGAGAGGCAAGAAAGGTTCAGCAAGAGTTGGAAAAAGGACAAGGGGTGACAAGCAGAGAAGACCATGGTTCAAGACAGTTTGAGGAAAATAGGTTGATGTCTAACACGCTGGACCACATTGCAGAGCAGACACCATCATTCCAAGACCTGATTAACATCCAAGTCCCTAGCTATCAGGCAGGGTTTAGGCCCACCTCTTATACCCCTACCAGTGCAGGTTTGAATCCTAATTGTGTTTATATGACACCTGCAGTCAGTGCTGGGGTTAGTAACACAAGTGGACACTTGGGCTACTCAGTCCCACCATGGCTACATGGAAAAAATTGGAGTCAACCATATGCCAACATTCAGGCACATCCTAATCATCCAATGTTGGGCAGTCCACCATACTTGGGCAATGCAGGAAATGGAAGCCATCAAGCATAAAGGTGCCATGACTTAATTTTTGTAACTACAAGACACTGTGATTTTGGTAAGGATCAAATAGGTTTGCTAATGATAGCATCCATGGATGTTTGGGAAGCTACAAACATTTTCAAATTAGTATGTATAAAAAAGTGTCTAAATCCCCCAAGTTTGTTAATCTGTTGAAGTTATAGCCTTATAGCCTATATCAGATTTTGTAAGAAGTTATATATCAAACAGTTTATAATTCCTACATATCAAACAGTTTCTAAATCCTACAAGTTTGTTAATCTGTTGAAGTTATAGCCTTAGCCTATATTAGATTTTTTATGAAGTTATATATCAAACAGTTCATAATTCCTACATATCAAACAGTTTCTAAATCCTACAAGTTTGTTAATCTGTTGAAGTTATAGCCTTAGCCTATATCAGATTTGTTATGACACAATTGAACAAAGAAATTGAATTCATAATTGAATTGAACATCATTAACAAAACAATTTGATTGCATCTAAACAAACTATCCCTTGTTTGCATCTAATCTTGTTAAATAACAAGTATCATCAAAATTCATTGCAAACTTCATCAATCAAAATCACTCAATAAAAAGGAGGTTAACATACTCAGCTCTGTGGTGGTTATACCTCGGCTCTGTGGTGGTTATACAAAGAAATTGAATTCATAATTGAATTGAACATCATTAACAAAACAATCTGATTGCATCTAAGCAAACTATCCCTTGAACATTACATACTCTTTGATGAACAGAAACAGATACCAAATATCATGTTAAATAACAAGTATATCAACACGGAAAGCAATTGATTCTTGATCGAGACATTATAGCCTTAGCCTATATCAATTAGATCAACACAGGGATCAATTGAAGTTATAGCCTTAGCCTATATCAGATTTTTGAATTCATAATTGAACACTGTACAGAGGTGATTCAATTAAGATGAGAGATGAAGTGGTCTTGCATTGCATCCTGTTAAGTAGATGTCCTAAAATAAATTAAATTATGCAGTACCCAGAATACCCACATCCTAATTCAAAATCTGTAAAATGTTTTTATCAAGCTCAACATACCATACTTAATATGCAATACTGCATAAAAATATTGATTTAATGTTTCTTATGACTGTCAATAAAAACTATAATTAAAGGATTGTGAGATTATATAGGGGAGAGGGGTCAGTGCCCGAACACCTCAACGTTGACTGGACCAGGGGCCACATAAGGAGGGCCAGCTCATGTACGACACTTGTCCTTTCACATGGCATTCACGTGACGGGCAAGTATATCAACACGGGGAGCAATTGATTCCTGATCGAGACATTATAGCCTTAGCCTATATCAGTTAGATCAACACAAGGAGCAATTGAAGTTATAGCCTTAGCCTATATCAGATTTTTGAATTCATAATTGAACAAAGAAAATGAATTCATAATTGAATTGAAGTGATTCAATTAAGATGAGAGATGAATTGTATGGCTCTGTAAATGTCAAGTGATTCAAAAAAAACATCTAAATACAATAAACCAGTCCAAAAGAGCAATCGTGTAAAACAGAATTGCAACAATGACAAGAGTAAAGACTAATAGTATTATACAACTCTTGAAATCCTACGTTATAATGTTCAAGTGCAATCTAAACAAAAGCAACTAAATCGTTGCCCATCTTTTCCTGAATTGAAGTGATTCAATTAAGATGAGAGATGAATTGTATGACTCTATAAATGTCAAGTGATTCAAAAAACATCTAAATACAATAAACCAGTCAAAAAGAGCAATCGTGTAAAATAGAATTGCAACAATGACAAGAGTAAAGACTAATAGTATTATACAACTCTTGAAATCCTACCTTATAATGTTCAAGTGCAATCTAAACAAAAGCAACTAAATCATTGCCCATCTTTTCTTGAATTGAAGTGATTCGATTAAGATGAGAGATGAATTATATGGCTCTATAAATGTCAAGTGATTCAAAAAACATCTAAATACAATAAACCAATCCAAAAGAGCAATCGTGTAAAACATAATTGCAACAATGACAAGATTAAAGACTAATAGTATTATACAACTCTTGAAATCCTACCTTATAATGTTCAAGTGCAATCTAAACAAAAGCAACTAAATCGTTGCCCATCTTTTAATAAATTGAAGTGATTCGATTAAGATGAGAGATGAATTGTATGGCTCTGTAAATGTCAAGTGATTCAAAAAACATCTAAATACAATAAATCAGTCCAAAAGAGCAATCGTGTAAAACAGAATTGCAACAATGACAAGAGTAAAGACTAATAGTATTATACAACTCTTGAAATCCTACCATATAATGTTCAAGTGCAATCTAAACAAAAGCAACTAAATCATTGCCCATCTTTTACTGAATTGAAGTGATTCGATTAAGATGAGAGATGAATTGTATGGCTCTGTAAATTTCAAGTGATTCAAAAAACATCTAAATACAATAAACCAGTTCAAAAGAGCAATCGTGTATGGCTGTGTAAATGTCAAGTGATTAACGAACATGAATTGTATGCTCATTATATTTTGTGGTAAATTGACAATGCAATGTAGTCTCAGACGCTTGAAAACAAAAACAAAAAAGGTTAACGAACATAACTAACTGTGAAAATAAAGAATATTGACCTTATTTACTTCATATATGCCAATTATAATTTGCAGTAACTGACCATACAATGAAACTTACAATACAATGTAGTTTCAGATAGATTTAAATTCGTCGGAGGAAAATAGAGTTACTGTATGTACTATGTACAATTCCAGTACCAGAATACTGGGAAACCAGGTCTGAACAAAACATACCACCCTACCCTTTGTTCAAAGAGGAAACCTGGCATCATACCATTAAGGTAGGCACATAATCAGATAAAATTTAATGTTGTTATAGAATAAATGGAACATTTGAAATTTAAATAATAATTACGTTTAAATAATAATCAACTAAACAAAATGCAATCCTGATCACATCAACCCTGTCATAAAAACAATGAATCCTCTGTCAACTCAATTCCTAGATAGGAAACTCTATTTACCTAATAAAATGAGCTGGAGGAGGGATGCTCACTGTCAAATATCCATCCACCAACACATTGCATTAAGGAGCTTGATACAAATATCAGTAGATTAGTAACATTGACTACTTTGCTAAATAAATCTAATTGGCTTTGCCAATTTAAAATTTGATATTTATAAAACATTTTTTCTTAAAGAAAATAATGTAAATGGAAGAACAATAGTTACTTTTATTAATTCAATTCCTAATAGTACTAATGATATGATAAATTTTAAATTCCTAATAATAACAGTGACCTGATAAAATTTAATGTAACAGTTTAGTATTAAATAATAATTTCGAAAAAGCAAAACAATATACGTTCCTCACATGGAATATAACACTCTTTTTTGTGGGGTTCTGCTGCAAGCTGAAGCGGGGATGCTCAGTGACAAATATTCATCTAGCAATAGGTTGGAAACTCCAAAAAAGAGCAGCTCACCGCAGATGTACAGTGACGAGAAGAATCTAAGAACTGTGGAATTATCTACAAGTTCACCATAAAAATTATACCCACATGAGTGTTAAATAATAAGTAACATCTTTCTGTATAACTAAAAAGGAAACTCCTTTCATTCCAAGATGAAAGGGTTGGCCATTAATTTAAGTACTTAGACCGTGGCTCAGTTCTTTTAATAAAAAAACATTACAGATTATACAAGCACATTTTAGAACAATAAACCCTACATTCCACTGCTACAAAAAATAAAAATCAGGCGTGATGCCTTCTTAATCATTTAATCATAGGTTCCCAGCTCACCGCAAATGTACAGTGACGAGAAGCATCTAAGAACTGTGGAATTATCTACAAGTTCACCATAAGAATTATACCCACAGGAACGCTAAATAATAAGTAACATATTTCTATATAACTAAAAAAGAAACTCCTTTCATTCCAAGGTGAAAGGGTCGGCCATTAATTTAAGTACTTAGACCGTGGCTCAGTTATTTTAATAACAAAACATTATCGATTATACAACCACATTTTAGAACAATAAACCCTACATTCCACTGCTACAAAAAAGAAAAATCAGGCGTGATGCCTCCTTAATAATTTAATCATAGGTTCCCCGGAGGGAAAGACGACTGAAAAATCCCAGAACTTAGGGGAGAAGACTTAAAATTCATAAGCAGAGAACCACAAAAACTGAATTTCCAATTAAAACCCTAAACCACAGTAAGGCTGCATTCTGATTTTCCAACGAGAGAGACAACAGTAAACCTCTCTATTTTCCAATTAAAACCCTAAACCCTACAGACAGTAAAACCCCAGTAAAACCACAAAGTAAAACAACAAGAAAAAGGCTGTAAAACCACAGTCAAACACTGTAAAACCACAGTAAAACAGTAAAAAATTCAACAGATAACATCTCCTTAAGGTTAAATGTGTTTACAAACACATAGATATCATTGGTAGGACAGAGTTCTACCTTAAAACTCCTATGCCTCCTGGCCTTCCTCCTTGCCTTTCCAGCTGCATTGTCCTTGGTTTCTCCACTGACCTGCAAAAAATCAAAAACACAATCATTCACAGAGAAAAAATTAAAAACAATGCAAAAACACTTAAAACTAACAGACTAACGCACCTAAAAGCACAATTCACAGCATCCAGAGCTGAAAAACGCACCTGAAAACAAAATTCGCAGCATACAGACCTGTAAAACACGCAGCGTCGAACCAGAGAGACGAGGTCTGTCCACCATAGAGCCCAGGTATGATCACCACCACCACAGAGTCGATAAAAGCCACCACAGAGCCTAGAAAAACCACCACTGGGCCGAGCCACGTAAAACAACTACAGAGCCGAATAAAACTACAAAAGGGTGAAGGTAAAACAGCCACAGTGTCGAGGCATGACAAAACAGAGCCAAGCATAAAGAGAAAAGAGTCGACCCTAAACCACACAGTGCCAAGGTAAAACCATCAAAGCGCCGAGGTTAAACCACCACAGAGGCGAGGTTGAATGATTATGTAACCCAGTGTGAACAGCTAGAGAGTATAAACCACCCACAATTGGAATTTCGCCGCGGCCGAACCAGGACCAGGGGAGCTCGAGCCAGGAGAGCAGCAGCGCCATGACGAAGGATGGAGCGCGCGGACAGTGGCATCGGAGGCGTCGGGCATTGGAGAGACGACGCGCAATAGAAGGAGCGGAGAACGCACAGCAACCAGACCCGGAGCGGGAAATGAGGCTTCGCCAAGAAGCCTCCACAATATGGCGGGAGACGACCGGCTGGACAGGTAAGAGACTGGAGGGACCGGCTGCACGTGCATGCCACGTGAACGCCATGTGAAAGGACAAGTGTCGTACATGAGCTGGCCCTCCTAACGTGGCCCCAGGTCCAGTCAGCGCTGAGGTGTTCGGGCACTGACCCCTCTCCCCTAGGTTACAATCATAACCCTACTATTCTCGAGTTCATTATATGGGCCAAACCATTACCCATATGGATGCGTGATTAAGTTGTTGGTTATTACTTTTGGGAAAAACGTGAATCAATGGAATGTGACTATTGAACCTAGAAATTTTGCTCTGATGCCATGTAGAAATATTGCTCTTATACCATGTAGAAAATATTTACCAATGGATTCAATCTGATCTTGTAATGCACTAAAACAAGATATTGAATCTTTCTACAAAAATTACAGAATACAAAACATTATCGCTCAATCACATGCAAGTAAGAGAAAGAAGTAAATTAATCACACAACACAAGATGTTCTTGGGGAAAGAAACTGCTCAAAACCCCTCTATCTATATTGTGTATTAATTCAAGGAATCATGAAACAATACAATGCTTAATCTCTCATGAGATTCTCCAGCACTCTCTTGAATATCTCACTCTAATCCTGCTCAAAACTAGCTTACAATGCTCTGGAAAAATTGACAAACACTTAGCCAATTCTCAGCCTCTGCTTAGCCCAGCATTGCTCACGCAATTCTTAAAGAATTAGTCCCCTATTAAATAGGATAAATTCCCTTCATTGATTGTGCAATGCATCATGGCATCTGAATGACTGTATAATTTCACATGGCCAATTTTTATAAATAGAACTGATAGTTATGTTCCCTTTAACCTCTGTTTCAATTGGGTATTCCTCAGAACTCAGATGCATGCAGCTATTAATAGTGAATTATCAATTATATGATTGATCACTACTTTTGAATTAAATCTAATTTAATTCATTGGACCTCTCACTAGCTCATCACTCAGTTAGAACTAGTTAAACTGATTTTAACTTGATTAATTGAATTAACTTATTCACACATGTACCCCACTAATGCATCAACTGCAACTGGACCCCAAAAAATTAGGCTCACTCTACATGCCTTGTCTTAGACCCTCAACTCGAATTTCTTGAACTAACTTAGTCTTCATGACTTAGTTAACTGATACACGTTGTTATGAGATGAAATTACAATTTATTGTCCAATTTATTTAAGGGAAAAATAAATTAGATGCCCCACATTCCTCACCAGTAATTCCTCACCAATGTGCATTTGAATTTCCTCACCAATGTGGGTGTAATTTTTGTCCTTTATGGTTTCCAATTTCACTATTTCTTGTTTCAAATTTCAACATGAACTGTGTATAAACATGTAACCAATGCTTATGAGCTATTACCATTGATGATGTATGCTTAACAGGTTGTTCACTCATATCTCATAAGGGTACATACATCACACAATATGAATAAATAAAGCTATACATGCATTAGTAGTCCATGTTATTGGTTGATCTGAATGGAATTTGTTAGTTTTTTTGTGCTAAGTATCCAAACAGTAATTAAAATGTGTGCATAAGGTTTTTTAAAGTTTGCAGGTGAAACAAATGGTTTTAGTTTAGTTAAACAGATTTCTGTGTGAGAATTAAGTATGTATTTTAATTGTTTATCATTATACATCAGTAAATAAGAAAGAATAAAACATCACATAGCACATTACTCAGCAAATTTGATGAATTAGTTCACCCCTCCTGAGCTACATCTGCTGGTCCAACTCCCAATGGCATGTCCTTCATATCTTATTGCTCAAAAATGGTAAGTACAAGTGAAAATAAGCCTCAATAGGTTGTGCTCCCTGTAAAATCAGTTTCAAAATGTTTGAATTAGCCAGAGATGACTATTCATTTGCATAAAACAGACAAAGGATTTTGAATACACTGCCCACTCCTCGGTGGCCCTAGTGGCTCCTTGAACTTTCCCAAGGCTAAAACTACTGAATATGACCTCCGATGGCTCTAAAACCTATGCCAATGTGTTTATAATGTCAAGAATACCCAAAATTGACTATTTTTGCACCCAAATTGGTCGAAAACTGAAGGAGTTATGGCAAAAACAAATTTTTCCTAATATCCCTTGAAAACATCCTCCAAAAATAGAGGAACTCCAGTTAGGAGCGCCAAAATTGGCAAAACCCCAAAATTGTAGGAACCGCGCCCAAAACTAGCGGACATTTAAGGGTGGCATTTAATGTTTAGTGGGGCGCTCAAACCTCCGACTTAACCATGGCCCTAACGATTTTTAAAACCATTGCAATAACTTTTTAATTCGCATTGTCATATGGGTTACGATTTTCTTAACCGTTTGCTGCCTGCGGGTTAAGGCCTTTAAGGCCATGGTTTTAAGCAGCCAGGTCATATGTCGTCGGGGCTAGCCCTTATATTTTTCCGTCGATTTAAATTTAAAGCATCAAATATGTTTTGTAATCCCTAGGGGTTAAGAAGTACCTCGCGGCCCAATTGGTCGGGTCTTTGCATTGGCGGGGGCTAGACCACAGTTCGAATCCTACAACTTGTAAAAAATTTGATTGCCAACTTCTCTTCGGCCTGGGGCCACGTGGCAGCTTTCGGGCCTGCCACGTGGCAACCCGTGATAGGCCAAAATCCAAAATATTCAAACCATCATCGAATCCACAGCTGACACTTTTCAAATTCTTACTCGACCATACGGAATATTCCTTGAAATATTATTTTTTTTATTTTTTCAAAATTAACAAAGTCAAACTTGGTCAACTCATTTTTGGAGTGTACTGTTCTTTTCAAACCTTCATAACTTCCGCATACGACCTCTGTTTTGCGAACCGTTTGTGGCGTCAGAATCGAAGCGACGAGACCTTTCTATTCGTTCAAGTTGCAAACATTTTTAAGCACTTTCATTTTTTATCATTTTTTAACTTGTACATGATCTCCTGATCATTGGTTCATATGAGTATCAATTCAATGTAAATCACTCATGTAATGGTTGTATCACCTCTACTGTCAAATTAGACTGTGCAATAATTACAAGTGATTCTGGCATGACTAATATGAGTAGAGTAATGGGCTTTAAATACCTATTCATTTATACATGTAATATGTGATTGTGATACTAGTTGCTTATGGTTCCATATATGTTGAAAGCCTAGATATCGGTATACTCATTTTCCAAGAAAAAGAAGTGGTCTAATCCATCTAATCTGTGCGAAGCTCTACCTCATGAAATTGTGTCTCGTGCAAATATGAACTTGGTCAATGTCATGAGTCAGAGAGAAGGCGGGCATGCAAGTAAAATAAATAAGGTAGGCATGCATAGGAGTAGTGATAAGGGGGAAAAATGTTGAACCTTTGCGCACAAATCATGGAGTGTTGTTGCAAATTTCCTTCAAACTATTCTTGGATTCCTTCAGACTGATCTTCGATGATATGAAGGTTTTAATGCTCAAACCATCAATCTTAGTGATGAAATATGAGCCAGTATAGATAAGCCCAGTCCAGTACATGCACAGATCCATATGTTATGGTATCTGTGTGGTCTGGTGGCATGTTTGTGGTGTGTCTCTTAACTTATGCAAAGCCATGTGGTATGCTCTTTGTGTGGTTTGGTGGCATGTTTGTGCCATGCCGCGTAACTTACATGACATGTCTTATAGAGACATATAAGACATATGTTACAATAGGAGATATATCCAAACTGCAAACAAAACATTTCATGCCAGGTAATTAATGGCAGCATTAGTTTACACTCGTGAAATATACGAATGAAAAAATCCACATAATATATGGTTTGCCTCAAGAAGAGGCCAAATAAGACTATGAAGTAGAAAAACTATAGTTGAAGCTATGCTCAGTACACGACGGGTCGGGGACTAACTAGCTTAAACTAATGTTAACGCCATCATTTCGATTACTATAGTCCATGTCGTGCCTACGGCGGGGACTAATAATAGCGTTTAAATTATGTTAACCCATTTCAAAAATAATAATAGTGTTTAACATAAAATTAATAATAGTGTTTAACATAAAATTATACTCAAAATGATTATTCATATTGCATTTCTTCGTGCTTATATTTTTCCTTTTCCTAAAATTCATATCTCTTATCCCAAACATTGTTGAAGATTGTTGATATTTTTTTCTAAAGGATATATACGAGTCTTATATCAATTCTTTCTCGAATGGAATATGAAATGATTACAAATATTTAAACATGTTGATTGATGTTTGATGATATGTTTGATGATATATAGGGGGATATAAGAAGAATATCAATGTATACGAAGTTTTTTGAACTACTCTATTCCTCAAAAAAGAATCCCTTGTCATATTCCTTTAATGTTTGGTATTTTATATTATAATTTGGGCCATGTTAATATATTTAATATTTTTTTACTAAATTGTATTTTACTGCATTTAGGATTATACTTCAACATATTGATTAACTTTGGATGTTATAGATAAGTTTTTTTTGAAAAGGTAATAGGAGAAATAGGAGAGGTAGAGGAAGAAGGCCAAAAGTAGATTCGAAAGAGGGGAAAAAAGAGAACAAGATTCTTTATCCACTTTGATTCCAACTCTAAAAAAATTACCAACTTATACAAACTATTTGTATTGATTTTGGAGGCCAACTTGTCTTACCACCCCCTTTCACCAAACCTTATAACCATTTATAACCACATCCAGTTAGTATCATGGATATTCTCGAGCCTCCTTCACAACACATATAATATGGGTGGGATAGCAACCTTATGCAAACAAATTATGGTATTAACCATTGGCCCAATTGTCCTATAAATGCTCTTGTTGCACCTATTTCTAATAATATTATTCCTTATGATGTTTCATTTACCCACACTTTGCCTAAAGTTGATAAACAAACTCCACTTTTCTGCCCAAAATATAAAAGTAAAAATCCCATTGAGGACCAAAATTCTAACAAATTTGCTTCAACATTTGCATAATAAAAAAGAACTTTAGTTGAAACACGCGATGAAGGAAATAGGGAGATATGTTTCAAAGATATGCATCCTAATTTATTTTAATTTTAATGTCGTTTACGTCATGGACGTTTGAGGCATAATTTTGGCTACAGTGACACAAGATATTTATTTTAAATGGCATAGCCTCGAGGGTTGGCTCAATTGGTCGAGTCCTCGTCGTTAAAGCACCTTTACTATTAAGAGATCATGGGTTCAATTTTCTCGAAAATATCGAGTTCAAGCTCCATGTTTAAGTTGGCAGGAAGTGATTCGTGCAGTTGGATATACTATATACAAACACTACATGGATGTAGGACGTAACATTCATCGATCTTTGGGGTTCGTGAACCACACAGTGTGTGTGCACATATGTGTACACACACATGAAAGGCACAATTGTGATGAATTTTTGTGACTATTATGTTGATGCATTTAATGATTTGTAATTTTTCCATATATGGGATTATATATATATATAATGGAGTCTAGTGGGACCCTGCCTACTTTTAATTGATCATATAGTACATTCATGACCTTTTCCCTTAAAACATTTTTGCTCTCTCTTACAAAATAACATTAAACAATGATTGAAAGGTAGTTGAACTACCCAATTTTTTTCATCAAAGACAAAATGTAGAGAAGTCATGAATGGAAAAAGAAGAAAATATGTGTGAAAGGGTATCTTGAAAGGTTGCAAAGAAAGATTGAGTGGCATTTTTCTATGATATTCTTTAAGAGTTTGATGATGTGTTGTGTCTCTTGAAGTGATCCAAAATAGATTTTTGATGTTCAACCTCTCTTTTTCGGCACTCAGTTGCCTTTGTATGTTCTTGTTTAAATATTTGTCTTCTAAGTATTTTCTCTGGTCCTAATCCTCATAGGGGATTGTAAGGACTGTAATATTCCTAAATTAGCATGCAGCTAATAGGAATATTAATTTTTCTCTTAGCACCTAGTTAGATGAATAAATGGGTAAGGAAGCCCATACATGTCTTTAATAGGCATAAAATCCCTCTTGATGTGAAAATGGATCATGATAATAAGTGGATCTAGCACCCTCATGTGTGAACAAGGGCTAATGCATGTGGACAAAGTCAAGTTTGACCAAGTCAACGCACTAATATGGGAGGAGTGGATCATCAATAAGACAGCTCGATATGAATGAGGATTAGTTTAGATAGCTATATAAAAGCTGGATTGAAGACACTTAGGTGTGAAAAGGGGCTGGAGCAGGTTGAAGAGGTCAACTTTGACCAAATCAAACAACGTTGTGATGGAGGAGTGGCATTAATGATGGGACAGCGTAGTTTTGGAGGGATATTAAGTGCATGATGATGGAAACCCTAATGAGTGGGACCCAAGGTGAGAAGGCTCACATTGTTTATAAGGAAGAGTATGGCAGTCGTATGAGGTTAGCTTATGAATTATATTTTGATATGTTTGTTTAGACTTTTGCTCTCTTCAGTTGTTTAGCTAATATTGCTGGTGATTTTTAGCACAAGGTTTTCCTATTTAGGAATTCCATCTCCTTCCTTGAGAGGCCTCTTGGGAGAGTCCTGATCTATCATTCCACATATCCGGAATTATGGACAAGCTTCAGTCTTCAGCTACAGCGCAGTTTCTGCAGAATATTGTGTTGTGTTGCAGGGTGTTGTAGTGGAGGGTTGAGAAACCCACTTTCTGAGCTAGTTTTTCATAGGAGGAAGGATTCATTCTCTTGGGAGATCACTTTGGAGGGTTCTTTAGCACATTTCAGATCTTTAGCATCAGGCCAATCTATTTCTATCACTTACAGCATGATTTTAGTCTGGAATTGCATTATTTTGGAGGGCAGCTTCAGTGAGGGATCTTGTGGCTCTTTGAGAGTGTTTTCTTGTGATTGAAGGGTTCAAACTTTCATTGGAGGAGACCTTTGAGTGGATCTGAATTAGATCTATATTATTTTAGCCTCCTATATTCATGTGCTTCAATTTTCAGTGACTCTTCAGTCTTTGGGTTGTAGATCACCATTTTTATTGGGTGTATTTCTAGAAACCCTTTCCAGGTTCTCTTGGATTTGTATAAAGGAGACTAGATCTCAGTTTTTTAGCAATATTGATTAATATATGAGTAGATCTATTTTTCTCTCTAATTTTTTAGTGTAAACCCTCATTATACTGCACTATCACTTGTTGCAGTATTTTTGTGTTGAAGTAGTTTTGGGGTTTGCCTTGTTTTGGGCTATTCTAGGTGTGGGAGACTTGCTTAACCATCTATCATGATTTTTTTCTGTTCTCCTCTTGGATTTGGTTGTAATAATGTCTGATCTAAAGGATCCATTAGTTGTGATGAGTTATTATAGCATATATTTCTGAAAATTGCATTTTTTGTGCTTATATTGCTGATTTCCCCATTTGGGAATATTACAAGGACAAATTATGTTGTAATTCAAATTTGTTTCTGATAAAAATATTTTTGCTAATTGTTTTTTGTATTCTTGGTGTACTAGAGAATTTCGATTGAGAACTTTTATCGTTTTCAATTATTGTATTTTAGCATATTTTTAAAAGATTTGTATTTGTGAATTTATATAACATTATTTCATTCTATTATTCTTTATTGTCTAATATAATTTAAAAGTTACAAAAACATTATAAATTTGAAAAAGAAACATGTTTTGAAAATTATTTCTTGAGATCCAATTGTAGAATTTGCATTATTATAATTTGCATGCATACGCAATAAATATTAATTTACAAATCCAAAAATCTAAGGAGAAATAAACTCTTATAGTGTATATTTCATATTAATGAATATATTTTGGTAGATCTATTGTGATGAATTGTCTAATGGAATATCCATGGAAATTTACATATCAAATTAGCATCAGTGTGGGTTTCTTTGAGTATATTGTGGGGAGTAACAAATGATATAGATTGGTTAATTCAAATGTTACAAAACCCCAATCATGGTTGATGAATATGTGAATAACCCTCATGATCCCACAGAAGAGACGTTTGCACAACTAGAAGCACAAGCCACAAATATAAACTGTAATATGAACCCCATAATGGTGGCCTTAACCAATGAGCTTGGGCTATTTGAAGAAGATGGAGGTTTTAATGCAAAGGTTGGATCAGAGGGGAAATCAGCAGATCGGGAAAAACTAGAGGGAATCAAAGAAAGAACTTGTAAAGGATCAACCCAATTCGAGTTTTATGAACCATTCACATTCTTTATTCAAAATGGAAGCTAAGGTTGTCATCAAGTCATATCAAGGAGATATTGACGCTCTAAAGCTAAATCATTGGTTGCAACAATTAGAATTTTACTTTAGTGTTCATTATATAGAGGAAGACGAGAAGATTTTGTTTTCTTGGCTGAAATAGAGGGCCATGCCTTGACCTGGTAGGAAATCCATGCAGAGACCTTAAGGTTGGAGGAAGATCCTCTAGTGACTAAATGGGAGGTTTTCAAAACCCTCATAAAGTCACAATTTTACCCTATGGAGTTTGTAGAGGACTAGTGGATCCGATGGCATTACTTCAGACATAAGCAGGGTGTTGAGACATCAACTACTCCCTTTATTTTTTGCCAAAATAAAGAGGCTCCGTGAAATTTTGAAAATTATACCTTATTTTGCCTTTGATTTTGGGGTCTGGCTTCATGATCTTCCTCTTTAAAGTTTTTGGCTTCGAGTGTTGTTTTTTCTTTGTTTGTCATGGAATGATGACTCGGGGACATGACTTATTTGAAGTGAAACTTTAGTAAAATTTTGTACATATGATTTCGTTGAATGGGGTTGTTGCTTCATATGAACTTGTTGTTTCATCATGATTTCTTCATATGCATGGTTGCACCTTTTGAGCCTTTTTCTTTTTCAATCATTCAATGTGGTGTGCATTTTTATATGAACTTGTTCAAAACAATTCCATTTTTTTGTTTTCTCAAATTTAAATTATCATCATGGTTTCTCAATTTTGTCAAAGTTCGATTTTCAATATATTAATGAATTAAACGGACATTTTAACATATTCAAATAGTTTAAGCAAACTACAAATTTGATTTGCATCTTAAAAAATACATCTTAATGAACCAAAAAAACAAATAAATTTGAATTTGAGCAAATGCATCAATTTTCCAAACCTTAAACTTCTATTAAAAAATAACACTGAATACTTTCCACGAGATGAAACAATTTGTTTAAAAGTTACATACCAAACTATTTTGTAAGAATACTAATGATTTTTTTTAAAGAAAGATAATTACTAATAATCATGCCACGCATAAAGTTGTTGAATTGGTTTATTTTCTTTCATTTATATTTCTCAATGATAAAAAATCATAAAGTTGTTGAGTTAGTTTCCTTTCTTTCATCGATTTTTTTCACTGATAAAAACATCATTTGCAATTATATTTTCTCAACATAGGGATATATTAATCTTGGGATTTCTTTCTCATAAATTATTTCTAGGACTTACTTTTTGTCTCATTTTTCTTTAAGATATATGTTCATTACGTTCATTAAACACTTTCAATAAGATATATATTTTTCCTTCGTACAAATAAAAGAATTCGACAATTTTGTATGAAGGAAAAGGTTTTGTTTTTGATAAAAATGTTCGCATGTGCTTTCAAATTTTAAAATCAAATTCCTTTTAAAATTTTGTCCGAAAAAGTCTAGATTAATAATGACATTTTTTAATCTTTATATACCAAAATAACCATTTGACATAATTTTGATTTATGAACGTAAAATGCTACGTCGCCATTTGGTCCGTCCTACTTGTACGGTCTATTAATAGTCAACCAATAAATATTTTTTAAATTAAGCGATTGTGTGCCCAATAGATTATCTCAATGTTTTAAAAGTTAACTAATAAATATTTTTTAAATTAAGCGATTGTGTGCCAAGATAGATTATCTCAATGTTATCTTAATGTTTTAGTACCAAAAATGTTGTGCAATGGTAATGGTTAAGTGAGAGATTTGATCTTTACACGTTTAGTAGTCTAATCCTAAATAGCACTATACTATGTAGGTTTGAGAATTGCTTCAAAAGCTAAAACAAGAACCAAATAATCTTATAAACTAGAATAATGATAAAGAAACATAGTTGTTATCTACTCCAAGGAGCAGATTATGACTCAACTTCATTGCGAGAAAACGTGATGATGATCCCAAATCAACTGATAGATAAAGGCCAACTTACAATTTGTAGAAAAAGAATGGTTTAAGATTTTTAGTTACTCCCTTGAGTTAATTATAATTATACGGCAGTTTATGGAAGGATAAAATTCTGACATGGACCAATCTCATGCGGAGAGGTAAGATTGGGCCTGGGATCTGTTGTATATGTATGAACGCGGGGAAGATAACGATCACTTATTTTACAACTGTGTCTTTGCAAGAAATGTTAGAACCTTTTGTGTAGTCATTTCAAATTCATGGATCACGACTATCAGTCTATTATGGAATGTACCCATTGGTGGTTTGCTAAAGGGAAGGATTTTATAATCATTCTTCTCATTTTTCATTGGAGGATATGGAAATGCAGGAACCTGAGGATTTTTGAAGATAAACACCGCACTCCTATGTGGCTTGTGTCACAGATCATATAGATATGGGGAGGGAATGAAGATTCAGCAGAAGCCTTCCTGGGATCCCTCCGTAAGACTGGGACCTTACGAAATCCATTATCTCGCGGGTTTCTTCGACGAGGCAGCTCAAAACGGCAGATGCGGATGTGGAGCATGGCTAATGATTAGTCCGCAATGCCATTATAAAATTCACTGGTTCGAAGGACAAGGGACCAACACAAGGGCTGAGATGTTGGCTTTATGGGGTCTTTTATGGTTCACTAAACAGCATTACATCGACAAGCTCTAGGTTTTCAGAGATTCTAAGATATGTATTGATCATCTCAACCATAGAAATTCCTTGGCGTCTAGCCATTTAACGGCTTGGATGGAAAGGATTACGGCACTGGTAAGATCTTTCTCCAACATATCATTTACCCACATCTACAGGGAGAAGAACATGATTGCAGATTGTTTATCAAAAAAAGGGTTGAGGGGTACTTTTGGGGAGATGCACTATGAACTATCAGATGCTACAGGTTGTGGAGCAATGGGCACCGTCAAATTCTTCTGTGAAACCATCATAGGCTTGTAAATATGGAGCTCGTATATATATGATATTGGAACAGGTCATTACGGGATAAACTTTTGGCTTTTTGAATAGTACCTATTTATTGTTTTTGTATATCTGATTGAAAATGATGTACTAAAGAAAGAAAGCATTTCAAATGAGAAACGGTCGATGATGCGACATAAGGAAGATGGATGATAGATAATGGAATCATGGGTGGCACTTGCTATGGCGTTGACAAAACTTTTGTTTTATGGTATGTTATAGAACAGATGCTTACAAGACACTGATATAAAATATGTTTTCTTGTTGTTTGTCACAACGATAATTGACAATCTTTAGTATGCATTGAGAATTATTAACAAATTCTTTGAATATGAAAGACAGTATGATTATATGATTGTATGTAAATGATCAAAATATTATATTGTGCGGGTACATTATATGTACATTATATATACCAAACGTTTTTTCTTCTGAGAAAAAATAAATTAATTAATTAAAATTAAAATTAAATTAAAAAAATTATAGGGCAATTTAAAGAATTTACAAATTAGTTTGGAAAATAATGGAAATTTTTACTAAATTATGATAAAATTCGGTAGAAATTTTTGAAAAATTAAATTAAAATTGTTAAACTCTAAAATATTGAATGCCTCAAACATTCTAAATGGTATTGAATTCATTTGATTCAAACACTCCAATATTCTAATTTTTTGAAAAAAAAATTACCCATCTCAAACCAGAAATCAGCCTTAAGCATGAAAGCCTTACGAATTTGTGGTCTCACTAGACATAGACAAAGCCGTTAATTTTTATTTATTGCATAAATCTCCGAATTTTGCACACCATTGTTTGGATATTAATATTGGTAAATCGCTTAACACACATGCCAAGAACGCAAAGTTAATCCACGAGGGAGGTGTCATACTATAAGATAGGAATGATTGCCACGAGACACTCATGAAATAATTTTAGGGATATAAATAGTTCGTGTAGTTTAGTTCTAAGTTAGTTTCCCTTTAAATTACGCTAGTTTTATTATTACATGGGTTAACTTTAATATGCATTAGATTTTAGTTTTATTTATTTTAATAATAGTGTCTTATTTTAGTTTAATGTTTAGTTTTAGTTTAAGTTGTAATTTTTTAAAACTTTATTTTATTTAATTTAGTTTTATTTGATAATAATTTAATTATAATTATGATTACGTTATATTTTAATTTTATTATATTTGATCATCATATTTTTTTTTTAATGATAAATTTTAATATTATTTTATTTTTTGGTTTTATTTATTATAATTTTATACATTTTAGTTTTATTAGGTTACTGCTTTCATGTAGTGACATATAGCATCTCTTTCACAATATTAGTTCATGTAGTATATGAAATTTCACAACAAATTTTTATCATTTGTAATGTTAATCTTAAGGTTTTGTTCATTCATATTAGAAATTTTTGTTGATGTACGGTCGTCGCCACGCCTTGGGCTACAAATCCCTAAGAAATACATTATCTTGTCATAGATCAATAATTCAACAGTCTCAGTAACATAAACTCCAAGTAGGTTGCACGTGAGAGGTAATTTTTGTTTACGAAGACAACGATTAGGGAAGAGACTTTTATTGTTGTGTAGGGACCAGTACTAGTTATAGTACTGGTCCCACACATCCATCAAACAATCATCATAAACCATCAAAAATATGCACATAAATTGTTTATATTAAGTTATATAAGTTATATAAATATGTCCAAAATGGGCCCATATATTGATTGGACCAACAACTGTCAAACACCAAGCCTTTACATCACAAGTTGACAAGACATATTGTCTCAACTACCTCCAACTCTGAATTACCAAATAAGTCAAAATGCACTATAAAATATTCCATTGATTTCTATCCAAGAGTACACCTATCCCATCAAACTGTCACCCATTGATTTCCATTGGAGCAACACATCCCATTGTTGGGTAATACCTGCACAAGAATAGGTGAAATGTGTGTCAACCATATCTACATGTGTGTTTAACCATTCAACCTATTGAAGACAATAAATGACACCATTCAATTCAAGAAATAATTCAGAGGATGCAATAAATGGCACCAACCCTTTCAATTCAAGTATTAAACATAGCAACCCTTTCAATTTAGGAATTAAACACAGGAAATCACAATGATCAACCATGAAATATTATCAGCCATTGGATCATGTACAAATCAATCCAAAACACACATTTGAATTTGGGAGATGGCATTCCATGCCAATCTTCCCTACCTATTAAATTCTAGATCAAAAAACTATAAAACATCAACCCTTTTAAATTTTCAATTCAGATATTCATTATACTCATCAATTGTTGGAGAAATACAATCAGGTTGTTCAATCAATGTTACATTCATTCTATTCATCAGTTGCTAGAGACATACAAATAGAGTGTGTGCACAGTGTTACATTCATTGTATTCATCAATTGTTGGAGACATACAGGTTTTTGTTGAATAATTTTATCATATTGATTACTTTATCATTATTTTAGGTTAGAAACAAGGGTAAATTAAAGCCATTTTTAAATGAATAACGATACCAATGTCTATGTATATTTATCACTTGTATATGCTTATTAGAAATTGTCTTTTAATTATTATATTATCAAATTAAAACGAGATAACCACAAGATTGCAAGAGCATAACTACAAGGAATTAGACAAATGAGAGGCAACAGACAATCATGTATTAGATATGAACTTGTTTATATTCTTGTACTTTCACTTGTGAATATTAACATCATATTACAGTGAGTGTGTAACCTTACTCTCTTAACTTTATATCTTATCTAAAATTATTGGCTAGTGGCATCAGTCAGTTCTCTTGTGACTATAGGGCTCAGGTTTTCTTGAATCATCTCATTTTTTCAGGTTTTTTCAAGGTTTTTTAGAAGTTTGAAACCTCTCTATGGCCAATTCCTCCTTTCCTAAATTTTCCTATGGCTTCTACACTTTGGTCCTATAAAGGATAAATATATAAGGCTTCAGTATTTCAGGCTATTCTTGTAATTTCACTTGTGAATCTTAACATCATATTACAGCGAGTGTGTAACCTTACTCTCCACTCTATCTTATCTGTAATTATTGGCTAGTGGCATCACTCAATTGGATTTGTGACTGACTACAGGGCTTAGGTTATCTTGAATCATATCCCTTTTTCAATTTTTTTCAAGGATTTTTAGAAGTTTGAAACCTCTCTATGGCCAGTGCCTCCTTTCCTAAAGTTTCCTATGGCTTCTAACCTATGGTCCTATAAAGGAGAAATATAGAAGGCTTCAGTCTTTCATGCTTCTTATTGCTACGACTAAGACCAATGACTTCAAAGTGGACATTTCATTGAATGAATGAGGCCAATTATCCTACTTAGCAGTTAAAATCACTATCCTTATTTGAAGAAAAGTTTTATGGTTGTATTTTTTGAAACCCCTTCCCACAACTAGCAATAACAGTGTGTCACCTCCCAAATTCTCATTTTAGGTGATAAAGCCCTAACACAAGTGAGACCTAGAGGTAATGAAGAAGGGTTACCTTCCAGTTTAGTAACCAATTTCAATGCAGCTATTACCTCAAATCCAAATTCTATGTGAAATTTAATATCCTTGACTAGGTTAGGGAGAAAATCCATAATGCCAGAATGTTAACTCAACAAAATACTAGTCCTTCAACGTACCACTGTCCTTGAAACATGGATTGTTGTATCTTACTAGAAATTATATATAACACAACTAATGATGGGATCAACCCTTAAATCATTATCAATATGTAAATAGCAATACTTCCATTTTAGTAACCAATTTCAATGCCATTGTAACCTCAAATCCGACCCCTGCAATTTAATATCGAACTATTATAATAGCAATGTTGCAAGCCTGATATTTTTTCGACATTCTATAATAGGTCACTGCTAAGGAGAAGTAAGCTTACAAGTGATTGAAAAAAAGCACTCCAATCATCAATAACATGCAACATACCTTAGAAGATCCTCACATCCTAGACAAATCAATCAAGTAAATCCCACAACCATGCAATAGAAAGCTAGAAATTGTGTACAAAGCTTAAGTGTTGTCAGCAAAGGAAGAGATCATAATTCCACATATAGATAGATAGATGGAAACAAGTCATATGAAGATACAGACATAGAGAATAGACATGATAACGAAAAAAGGACCATAATGATGCAAGGAGATAACTCAAAACATTGAGCTATAGTCACTAGGACAATTGAACAAGGCAAGAACTTGATGATGTAGAACCTATGGCAAGTAGCTTCCTATGACAATAATAAATAATACATATAGACAATCAAACGATTCGTAGGGTTGCAAGGCCGAAATGTCCTATACAGCATGACCCCCTAAAATCCCACAACACAATGATATCATCCCAAGTATACACAAACAATATTAAACTTAAAAATAGTATATCATGTGAGTTAATCCACTTGGATTTCTCTTCCAATAATAAATACAAACTTGACTATTCTCATATAAAAGAAACCACCAAAACGTACTAGTATAAACCAAGAAATTTGTTTCTATCAAAAGCATATACATTTGTAATAATAACCAATCCGCACATCAAACCAATGAAGCCAGGATTGTAAACTACAACAGGACAACACTCCCTTAATTCCATGAATAAAATCCATAAATAATTTAACAAAAAATTCACAAAATTCTTCATTGATATGAATGGATTATTAGGTTTAGTTTTAACATTAATATAAAATCCTTACTAATAAGACAGTATACGCCCAGATGCAACCTAAACTTTGTTCAGTAAAATACCAAGTTGCAACTTGAAATTTGTCGAGTAAAATACCAAGTTGCCTACACAAATGCAAGAGTTCAAAACAAACAGCACAAGATTCCATGTTGTTAATAGTCAATATGTATTACTTATCTTTCTCATGTTAATATTAGAATTCATACATAAATAAAGTTTATTCTAATACAGTTGTACTCTAATACTTATCAAATTTCTTACTCATGTTGTACTCTAATACGGTTTTGACATGGTATTATTAATTATATACTTATTTGCAAGAGTCGTGTACATGTAATTCTAATTCATGAATGATTGGTGAACTACTGAGAAAAATAAACATTTTTTTTAATTATAATTTCTTGGTAAATCTGCAGGTTGTTGCATCCATGCCAATAGTTTCTATTGCAAATAGTACAAGGAACAAGAGGAGGAAATGGACGAGGGGGGGCCAGTTGCAAACTAGTTCACCATATGAGGATAGGGGGTGTGATTTGAATGCTCCCAATGCTCCCAGAAATGTCGTTGAAAAGCACATTGTGGTAGAAAATCATGATATCTCACCATCAACCACAGAGCCACCTTCAACCATAGTGTAAGGTGCAAGTTCAAAAAAGAAAATCAATGTCATCAGAGGCTAGAAAAAGCAAGACATGATTATTGTAATTGATGACATCGAGTTTAAGGGATATTCAATCTGTGCATCTGAATTTAAAAATAAATAAAAATAAAAAACATGGTATTGCTGCCTCTATCATACATTATTGAATAAATGCGTTGATTGATACAAAGCGTAGAGGGTCTGTTACAGTTATGACTCAAGAGGAGGAGGACGAGGTGGTCGAGTGGTGTAAGGAGATGGCCCAATTGGACATGGGTTAGAGCTTATAAAACTTAAATCCACAATAGCTCAAATATTTCAAGGGAGGCCAAACCCCTTCAATGATGGTTTTCCTGGTAAATCATGGTGGAGTGGGTTTAAAAAGAGGCATCCAGACCTTGTGTTATGTATAGACGAGGGCCTTGACAGAGACAAGGCTTTAAATCTATGCCATGCAATTGTGTCCAAGTTCTATAAAAATCTTTCTATTGCATATGAGCAACTGTCATATGCCCTAGACCATATATGGAACTCTGATGAAACAGGATTACAAGCAGGAAGGAATTGTGGTATGCGGGTAATTTCCAAGAGAGGGAGTAGAAATGTGCCTAAGATATTTCATAAGAGCATGGAGTGGATAACTATTATTTGTTGTGTAAATGCAATTGGTTCTTCAATACCAGGACTTTATTTATTTAAAGTTAAAGCTCGACTAAAAAACTATATACAAATTGTGAACCAGGTGCATGCATGGCTACACATCCACATGCATAGATGACAAAGGAACTATTCCTAGATTGGCTTTGTCACTTTTTTGCATTTGTACCAGGTGGTGTCTCGCCTGAAAATAGGAACATACTGGTTTTAGATGGCCATGGAAGCCACATGGTTGTGCAGACAATTGAGGAGGCCAACAATTTGGCCATTGACCTATTAACATTTTCGTCTCATATCACTCATAGATTGCAACCCCTTGATGTCAACGTGTTTGGGCCTTTCAAGAACTATTTCAAGTTCGAGCGAGCTTTGTGGATGGCAAAGAATCCAGGAGCAGAAGTAAAGAGGTTTAAGCTAGCTGAGCTTGCAAGTAAAGCATTTAAAATGGATCTCACACCTTCTAATATCAAGGTTGGATTTATAAGGACTGGTATATGGCCACTTAATGTTGATTCTCTTATGCATGATACTTGTTGTAGCCAAGTATTTGATGTGGAAGGTTAAGAATCATAGAACTTACAAGACCATGTCGGTGCCCAAGAAGATGTAATTGTTGTTGAAGGTATGATGTCCCTTTCTGAAGGGAACTTCTATGGTGATGATGAACATGTCAGTGAGACATAGTTCATTCATTAACAAACTTTCAATATCATTGAGTTCGTCACACCCACTAAACCACCTGCCAATTCTACATGTGACATTCCATATGAAGCAGTTGATCAAGGGAATGAAAATGAAACGTAATTAAACAATGATAAATTGAGCATTCCAACCCAAGTAAGCCCACCATCATAGTTGGCAAAGGTCGTGATGAATATCACTGGAAATAATGTGTCTACCACCAATGAGGAAAGCATGGACATGCCTTCACAACCATCAGAGTTGAACACTGGACTTGTTCATTATTTTGTGGACAATGGATCACTGGAAGAGGAGCCTATTCAGCATGAAGTACCTGAAGAATAAAACAATGGGGGCCAATCAGTTGTACAAGAGGTTGAAATCCAAGTGTCAGGTCCTAAGGAGCATGTGACAACAAAGCAGAGAATACTTGGTGCATTCCTAAAGCTACCAATAGAGAGAGTGAAGGCCTCATCAAGAAACTCAACATCAGATTATCTTCGTTTTGGGAGGAGTTCACAATTTCTCACATATGAATATTATATGAATTTAATGTTTGAGTCTAAACATAAGTATAATGAAATTTAGGAATCTAAAAAGATAAAGAAGGAGTTAGCCAAGGAAAAGAGAGCTACAAGGATTGCAACAGCAAAAGCTCGAGCAAACGAAATGTTGGAAAGACAAAAAGAAATGGAAGATAAGGAACATCAAAAACAATTGGAAAGGCAGTGGAGAGAGGCAAGAAAGGTTTTAAAAGTGTTGAAAAAGGAGGAGGGGTGACAAGCAGGTAAGACCATGGTCCAAGCCAGTTTGAGGAAAATAGGATGTTGCCCAACATGTTAGACCACATTGCGGAGCACACACCATCATACCAAGACCTGATTAACATCCAAGTCCCCCACTATCAACCATGGGTTATGCCCACCTCTTATACCCCTACCATTGTTGGTTTAAATCCTAACGGTGTTTATATGACACATGCACTCAGTGTTAGGGTTAGTAACAGAAGTGGACACTTGGGCTACTCAGCCCCTCCATGGCTACAAGGATAAAATTGGATTCAATCATATTGAAACATTCAAGCGCATCCTAATCAAGCAATATTGGGTAGTCCCCCATACTTGGGTCAGGCAGGCAACTCAACAATTTTTGGCAATTCAGGAAATGGAGGCCATCAAGCATAGGGGTGGCATGACTTATTTTTTGTAACCAAATCACAATGTGATTTTGGTAAGGATGCAATATGTTGATTGGTTTCATAGTCTAAGCTAAACTTCTACATAGTTAAGGATTATCAATTTCATGATATTGAGGATTGCAAATGATAAAAATACCATTCTCTTTTACATAATTACATCCAATTTTACTTGATTGAGAATGTTTGTTAATGGTCAGTGTGATGCACAAAGAAAAAATGTGGATCAACTGAATTCAATAATTTGAACTATATTGGGATAATGTGATCTGTAGATAATAAAACTCTATTGGAATAATTTGATCAACTAAAATGGACTAAATGGACTAACATTGATCCATTTCAGGTCCATTAAGGTCTTAAGGTTTATTGACCTTGTTACTTCAAAAATAAAATGACAGTCATTTAGACACCTCTGTTATTCTGACATGCCCTCATGGGATCCACCAGACAGTGACTTAGACAAAAATAATAAATATCATACCACTAAATTCAAAGAAAAACACATATTCATTTACCACAAACATTCAGCCACTGAAACACACCAATTGAAAATATAAAATGACCAGTACTTAGCCACATTTGTTAATCTTCCATGCCCTTATGGAATCCAACAAACAGTGGCTGATACCAAAAACAATAATAAATACATCCCCTCAATGGTCAATAATTGACCAGTACCATCAGAAGTAGCCCAAATACAAAACCCAACATATCAAGATGAAACCCAGTTCATCATATTGATGATTGCAAATGATAAAAAATATCATTCTCTTCTACACAGTTACATTAAGTATCCCAAAGATGAAATGGAATAAATGGACTAACTTTGATCCATTTTAGGCCCATTAAGGTCTTAAGATTTATCCACCTCTGTTACTTCAAAAATGAAATGACAATAATTTAGCCAACTTTATTATTATGCCATGCCCTCATGGGATCCACGAGACAATGACTCAGAAAAAAATAATAAATACCATACCACTAAATTCAAAGCAAAACACATATTCATTTAGCACAAACATTTAGCCACTAAAACACATCACTTAAAAATATAAAATGATCAGTACTTAGTCACCTCTGTTAATCTTCCATGCCCTCATGGAATCCAACAAACAGTGCTTGAGACCAAAAAAAATAATAAATATATCCCCTCAATGGTGTCAATAATGGACCAGTGCCATTAGAAGTAGCCCAGAGACAAAACCCAACATATCAAGACGAAACCTAGTTCATCATATTGATGATTTCAAATGATAAAAATGCCATTCTCTTCTACACAGTTACATTAAGTATCCCAAAGATGAAATGGACTAAATGGACTAAATTTGATCCATTTCAGGTCCATTAAAGTCTTAAGATTTAGCCTCCTCTGTTAATTCAAAATAAAATGACAAACATTTAGACACCTATGTTATTTTGCCATGCTGTCATGGGATCCACCAAACAGTGACTTAGACAAAAATAATAAATACCATACCACTAAATTCAAAGCAAAACACATATTCATTTACCATAAACATTCAGCCACTGAAACACACCACTTTAAAATATAAAATGACCAGTACTTAGTCGCCTCTATTAATCTGCCATGCCCTCATGGAATCCAACAAAGAGTGCCCGAGACCAAAAACAACAATAAAGGCATCCCCTCAATGGCCAATAATGGACCAGTTCCATCAAAAGTAGCCTAGAGATGAAACCCAGTTCATCATATTGATTATTGCAAATGATAAAAATACCATTCTCTTCTACACAGTTACATTAAATATCCCAAAGATGAAATGGACTAAATGGAATAACTTTGATCCATTTCAAGGCCATTAAGGTCTTAATATTTAGCCACCTTTGTTACTTCAAAAATAAAATGACAAGCATTTAGCCACCTCTGTTATTCTAGCATGCCCTTGTGGGATCCACCAAATAGTGGCTCAGACAAAAATAATAAATACCATACCATTAAATTCAAATAAAAACACATATTCATTTACCACAAACATTCAGCCACTCAAAAACACCACTTGAAAATATAAAATGACCAGTACTTAGTTGCCTTTATTAATCTTCCATGCCCTCTTGGAATCCAACAAACAGTGCCTGAGACCAAAAACAATAATAAATACATCCCCTCAATGGTCAATAATGGTCAATAATGGACTAGTTCCATCAGAAGTAGCCCAAAGAAGAAACTCAGAATCCAAAAAACAGTTTCTGAGACCAAAAAAATCATTAATACATCCCCTCAATTGTCAATAATGGACCAATGCCATCAGAAGTAGCCCAAAGACAAAACTCGAAATCCAACAAACAATGCTTGAGACTATAACACAATTAAGCCTAGAATATAACACAAATTAACACAATTAATCTCACAATTAACACAATTAAGCCCAGAATATAACAAGCAAGACCGAAGATGAAACCCAGCATATAAAGACAAAACCCTAGCATTATGCCTTCAATTAACAATTATGCCCATAATTAACACAAATTAACACAATTAAGCCCAGAATATAACACAAATTAACACAATTAATCTCACAATTAACACAATTAAGCCCAGAATATAACACAAATTAATACAATTAAACTCACAATTAACACAATTAAGGCCAGAACATAACAAGCAAGACTGAATACGAAACCCAGCAGATAAAGACGAAACCCTATCATTATGCTTTCAATTAACAATTATGCCTAGAATTAACACAATTAATCCCATAATATAACACAAATTAACACAATTAAGCCCAGAATATAACAAGCAAGACCAAAGACAAAACCTTAGCAGTATGCCTTCGATTAACAATTATGCCTAGAATTAATACAAATTAACCCACATTCTAACCAAACCTACCCTTATTCTATAATTGATAGACAACCCAATAAAAACCCGTCAAATTTACACAAAACCCACAGCTGAAAGTTTTTAAAAACACAAGAAGATAAGATGAACAAAGAAACAGCAATCCATCAAGTTAAATGTGTTTAAAAACACATGCAGAAGTTAGGTCGGTAGGACAGAGTCCTACCTTCCAGCTCTCCTCGGCTTCCTCCATGCTAGCGCACCACAGGAACCCCATATGCTACAAAAACCCCAGCGTGCCACAGGAACCCCAGGTGCTAATCAAAAACCAACTGCAAATCGCACATTTACCTACAAACAATCAAAAAATTTCTGAGACTAAACAGTGTCAGAGAATCATGCACAAAATAAGAAAAAATGTCAAAAAACTGATAAAAAAACAACACTAACCTGAAAAAACCCTTTGGAGCATGAAATTGCCATATCTGCCACCAATACGAGCTATATCCGCCACAGGGACGAACGTAGACGAATACCCAGGCCGATACACCAGACGGGTAAGTACAAACAACATAATAAACTAGACCAGACGTCGCATAAATAACCTCACAAACTCACGAACCAGCATTGCAAATGCCCCATAACCCACGAAACTCTGTGCAAAGAACGAATCTGGATGCGAGCAGTGTTGCGCAACTACCGAGAGCGAAAACGGACAAGTAACATGCCCAAACAGAATAAGTCTACTTGTTCGAGAAGCCTCCAAGTAATCGTGAGAAACCAGTAGTTAAACCCTTGTAAACCACTTGAACCGTTAACCACGTACGAAGGACACCTGGCTGCATGCAGAGGATAGGTGGTGTATGCTACCTCAGTTGATCCCAGTGGCATGACATGGCTTTGACCTCCACTTGTTCATCTACTGACATCTCCCCCCTGACACAACGATATGCATGAAGGTCTTGACTCCTCATTGTTCATGCGAGGACAGCTAAGTGAATTGTGGTACCGCACATGAAGACATAAAATTATGGAACCACACATGAAAACATTAAAAAAAAAAAAAACTGTGGTCTACTTTTTTATTTTACAATAGCAATGTTCCATAAATTTAGACAAGTCTCATATGCTAGATAGTTAAACAATAATATAATGGTTAGGTTTACAAATGGGTTGTTTTCACCTACCTTTTTAATTACAATTATAATTTTAATGATTTTAATAAATTTAATTATTGTGGAATTAATTCTATATAAATTGATTTATTTCGAGAAGATACAAGCTTTGCGGCAAAAACCATGGCGGCTAGGGTTTATTGCTTTGGACACCATGGATTTTTTCCGATGACCTCTTTCGCCTGCGCCACTATTGGGTTGTGGAACGGGGAACACCCCCACGATAATCATTTGGCTCATAACTAGTTTTGTGGCTCCTCAAACCCCGATGTGGCTGCTTGTTGTCAACTATGCGCTCCCTTCGGTCTTTTCCCTTGGCCGGCTTCGATTGCTCGCACTAGATAGTATTTACACAGAGTCTGTGTTTTCAGGGGCACCCCTTTTTACGGGAGCATGGGTTTGCATCTGTTTGTTTGTCATAAATGTGGAGACACACTTAAAAGTGAGGATAGAATTTGAGGCACAGGATGGGCTGCCTCTATCTTGGGTCTTGGCGTGTACGGGGACTTCTTGGCGATGGCACTCCCCTGTATAACATGCACTACGCTTTAGTCTCCACTTTCCTACTACGCATTGGTGGCTTTGCAGACACAGACTCATAGTGACGATACTAAACCCCATAGATGATCACACAACCATCATAGACAAAGAGGTATCGTTGTTTGCTTTCATATTTTTATTAAATCCCCTATGGGGAAAGAGTATATTAATTTGGAGGCTCGAGACGATGGGGTTGTGAACACGAAACAAAATATCATTCAATTTACTAGTTACCCTAGCCATCTACAATATTTAATCCACAGTGGAAGATCCCTTCAAGACCTTTGCTCATTAAAATATTACTCCATCTATTTTGGTTCCACTATCTTTCTCAATCTAAGATTGAGGGGTGGTGTCACTGAACAACATAGATCTCCAGGAAATGCAAGGGGAGCCAGCACTCCAAAACCTGACCTCCCGAAAGGGACCTCATACAAGAATGTTCTATAGGGGAAAAACAAAACTGCTATTCCAACTGAAGTAGTTGAAAATGCTCCCAAACTGTATATTGTTGAGCAACTGAATTTTGTTCCAGAAGTGAACATAGAGATTCCCGAAATAGACGAACATCAAACTTATTTTGAATCTCAAGTGATAATTTGCAGATTTAATAGCTTCTCGCCCAAACCAATGGAGCTCTTTCATTGGATATTCACCAGCTGGACTATTGACTTTGAAATCCATATCTGTTCAAAGGGGTTTTTCATCGTCAAGTTTTCATCCTCGGAAGCCAGAGACAACATTCTTAGGGAGGGACCATGGTTTTGGGGATCCAATAGGATTTTCATCACACTTTGGTTCCCAGATTTCGATGCAAACATCATGGAAGTGACCAGAATTCTGATCTGGGTCCAGCTTTACAACCTTCCCCTTCATTTCTGGAATGAAAGTGTTTTATCTTGCATTGGGAACATTCTTCGGAGATATATCAAAATAAACACTCAGCACTTGGCGGAGTGCGTCTACACTTTTGCACGAATCTGCATGGAAGTGGACCTAAGTAAAGGGCTTCCAGAATGCATACAACTAATTCACAATAAACAGAAATGGACACAACATCTTGAATTCGAAAACAATGCATTCAGATGTTGAATATGCAGAAACATCAATCATTTGAAAAATACATGTCCGGAAGAAAAAAAAGATAACAGAAAAAATAAGAAGACAATGAAAACTTCCAAAGGATGGAAATTTCCCTCAAGCGAACCAGAACAGGAGACAAAATAATAAGAGGATGTCCTCAATCCAAATGAGCATCATCAGAAAACCACCGAACCAGAGTCAAAAGAACAAGAGATGCAAAACCCTTTCCACATTACCCCCACGGTCCAGATGGAAAAGGAATTTGAGGCACCAGACTCTGGTGGGAACAAAAGCCATCACATCTCAGACACTTTAGATTCAGATAAGGACAATGGTGCAATCACTGAAGATAATCAGCTTGCCCTTATCTCGACCATGCCAACACAAGGTCCATGGCGGAAGGTCGAAAATAAGAAAGGAAGAAAAACTTATTTTTCTCCCGTGTATGATTTTTACTTGCAACTTCATAGTCTTTGTCTTGATTAACAATTACAGCACATGTAAAATGTAATTTTGTTTTCATTAATAAAAAATTACAATTTTCCTTGGAAAAAAAGAATTGATTTATTATTTTTATTTTTAATTATTTTTTTAAATAAAATTAGTTCAAAAATATTAAAAACATATATATATATATATATATATATATATATATATATATACACACTTCAACTACAATCCATTTCCCTCTTTCTATATACATATTTTAATGTTTATAAATAAAAAAATAAATCCAGGTTCTCTACTTATATGATAACTATATTTTATACACAATCACATAAATAAATAAAAATTCTTCATTGAGGAAAATAAATTAACTTATTATATCCAAACATAGGACAAAAGGAAAATATTTCCAAAGTTTCTCCTTTGGTTTTAAGAGATGACTCTGCCATAGGCACATATGGAAGGTTAGTTAGCAATTAAATTAGACAAATACTGCTCTCAAAGGTCTCTTTGTACATACCTCAACTCATTTTGCACAGAAAGAGAAAATTTATTCTCTACAAGTCTGTGTGAACACTATAAATAAGGATTTGAATGAATTTCAATTTTTTATTTCCACTCTTGAAGGTTTTGTCCATGAAATCCCTAGAGCCCTGACATCTTTGTGTGGCCAACTCAAATTCTAGTATGATGATATTGAAAGGGGATTCACTCAAGGATTAGATCATACCCATGAAAAAATTAAAGAGTTGACCTCCAAATTTGAAGGATTATCCATTTCTGCAAAAGACAAAGATATTTCCTCATATATGCTTTCTCGTCATCCTATCTTTGTATAAACAAAAATTGTTGATAGATTTCCCCATTTCCTTACCAAAGAAAATCCTAATAAACCATAATCATCTTCTGAATCCCATCTTTTTCCAGTTTATGAACCTCTGCCAAGTCAATTTACCAGATATCTTGCCCCTAACCTTAGTGGTAAAGGACGCATGCCTGAATTCCAGACATTCCAACCTAACTCCCACAAAGAATGGAATGTCGATAATCTTAGTTCTGGCTAAGTTAGACAGATGATTGACCATATTTTTATTGAATATAAACTCATGTGCATGAAAGGTAAAACTAAAATAGAAGCCTGTAAAACATTGATCCAATGCTTTACTGGCACTCTCCATAGGTCTTGGGAAGTAGAGTCTTCTCCCGCAATTTTAGAAAAAATGGCAAAAGAATTTGTGAAAGATGAGCAAGGAGATATTGTATTACATGAATATGGAAGTGCACAAAGCAACATGATTGGTGCCCTCACATCAATGATTCTTGAACATTGATGTGGTTATGAAACTAAGATATCAGATAAACATTCCCAGATACTGATGAACTTGAAGTGCAAAAAGATGTCATGGTATGAAGATTTCCATAGATATTGGGTGCAGCGGATATATGAGGTGAAAGACAATAAAAATATCATATGGAAATAGGTATACCTTACTACACTACCATCCAAATTTGTTGATTTTTTTAGAATTCAAGAGGCATTCCAACAGCCATATGAATCTTATACATGGGATGAAATCTACTGCACCATAACCAATGCTTTAATTGGCCTATGTACAAATTCAAAGATGAATAATTCAATCCAAAAACTATCCCTAATTCCTGATAGTAAGTCCATCTGCCATAAATATGAACTATCTCTTGATGATCCTGTAGTACGAAGAAAAAGAAAAAAGAAATTTATCAATAAGTATTCCAAATCAAGGGAGCATTATTCTAGACAATCTCGAAAACACTCCAGCCAGCCTAAGTATCTTATGAGAAATTCTGCTAAAGTATACTATAAAATGGTGCCCCATACTCATTATTATAGTCCACAAGATATACATCTTAAGGCACATACACAAGAAGCCTAGAATAAAATTGTATGTTGGCTCTGCGGCCAACAAGGCCATACATCAAACAGATGCCCAGTTGGAGAAGGCTCAAAACTAAACAAAGGGAAACGCTCTCAGGAAAAATCAAAACAAAAGAAGCCACTTGTAACTATCCAATATTTTAAGTGTGGCTCCAAACTGCATAAAACTAAACATTGTCCTAATATTCATATCAAAGAAGAAATTCACATGCTTGGAAAATATTGTTGCAACTGAATTGAAACCTCCAGTTTCATTAATTCTGACTCTGAAGAATCAGAGCAAGCTAACATATTTCTTGCTGAAAAATTGTATTTGTAAAGATTCTGATAATTATCATTGTCCAATGTCTAATATAGAAAATGATTTAGATTATAGTTCTGAGAAGGATCTAGAAGCACAGGTATCAAACAAACCATAGTCTAAACTCAAGATTTGCATGGAACACCTCAATGAGGATGAAGAATCTAAATTTCTTGCAGGAATAAAGATGTTACCCGAAGGAGAAATGAAAGAAAGGTTGATGAAAACATTCTTTCAGACCATGATTAAGAACTAAGGATCAATATCTGCTTCTACTAGTAAGAGTTCTAGCTCTAAAGCTCTTTTTGTAGATGCTTATTTTGAAAAGAATACTAAATATTTCCAGAAGCATAATCAAAATGATAAACATAGGATTCTTACCCTCACAGAATTAGGCAAAGAAATAGCAAATTTGAAAAAATAAATAATAGAGCTCAAAGCCTGGGTCTCCAAGTTATAAAAGGGAAAAGTTCCTGAAGAAGAGAGCACCCTCTCACAATCAGAGCTCTTTTCTAGAACAAATCCTAAAATATAAATATATGAGAACAAACCTGCAAATTATAAGGGCTTGAGAAATATTAAGATTATGGCAGTATAACATCATAAATTTCATTTCATGCTCCATATTAAAATCTAGAATGGGATCTTTCATCTCAAAAATTTATTAGATACTAGAGCAGACATCAATGTTTTGAATAAAAAATCTTTCCCTGCTAAGTATTGGTCTAAAGCAGTACGAGAAGTTATTGGATTAGGGGAACAAGGGTATAATTTTCAGTATGAAGTTCCTAAGGCCACAATATTTTTTGATACATATTGCATAAATGTAAAATTTGCAGTAGGAAACATTCCCATTGACTGCATTTTGGGAAATCCATTTTTGGCAGTAGTAGAACCACATGGTTCTGCAACACTTGAAGACAGTAGATCAGGATATTTCATCTTTGTACCAAACAATAATGGTTACTAGCATACCATCACACTCCCATTTGTCTCAAATCTCGAATCTCCACTATGATTCAGGCAATGCAAGATTTACATAAATCACAAGAAAAACTAGTAGAATTGAAGGATTTAAAATCCTACCTCCAGATTGAAGATCAGCTCAAACAGCCCTATGTGATGAAAATAATTGCAGATATCAAAAAAAAATTAGAAGAAGAATGTTGTGCAGAAGAGCCCAATAATTTCTGGCATCGAAAGCAATACTTTGTTGATGTACCATACAAACCATAGTATTCTGGTAAACCATGTAAAATCATAGCATGTTGTGTAACCAGCTCCAAAAATAGAAGAAAAAAGATATCAACGCCTTAGAAATAAGCCACTTCGAGGGGGCAACCTCCAATACATTACATAAATGAACAATTCTTGGATGATAAAATTTACAAAACCTCCTTTCTATATATAGGAGTCCATGGGGCCATAATGTAATCCTAGTGGGCCACAATGTAATCCTAGCCGACCTAACAATAATAATTTAAGGGCACAATAATAACAAAATGGGGGTTACAAGGTACAATAATAACAATAAGGGGGTTACACTAACAACAATAAGGGACTATACTAGTAATATAGGGACCTAACATGCCCCTCTCCTTCAAAAAAGTGTTGTCCTCAACGCTTGAGTAGCTCTGGGTGCTTCTGTATAAAATTCTCATCCTCCCATGTAGAATCTTCAGTGGGTAAGTTCTTCCACTTGATGAGATACTCTGAAATTGATCGATTCTGTAGTTGTCGAGTTCTTTTTTCCATGACTGCTTCAGGTTCCAATATGATTTTCCCTTCCCCATCAAGTTCTGGCAATACTGTTTGAACTGGAAGATTTACACCTATAACCTTCTTTAAGCATGAAACATGGAAAACTGGATGTACTCGCGAAGAAGCAGGAAGCTCCAATTTGTATGCCATAGTACCAATCTTTTGCAACACCTTGTAAGGACCATAGTACTTTGGCGATAATTTATTATCCTTCTTAGGTAGCTTGAGGGACATTTGTTTATATGGTTGTAGCCGTAAAAATACCCGATCTCCTACATCAAAACTTCTCTCGCTGCGATGTTGATCTGCCTGTTGTTTCATTCGATTTTGTGCCAAATTCAGGTTATCCTTTAAGAGTTGGAGAACTTCTTGTTGATGCTCGATGTGATCTTCCACTGCTTGAACCTTCGAATTTTCCCTTAAAGATGATGTGATCAATGGTGGATGATATCCATAAAGTGCCATAAATGGGGTCATTTTTGCTGCAGTATGGAAGGAAGTGTTATACCACCATTCAGCAAGAGGTAACCACTTGACCCATTGTGTTTGTTTATCAGATACAAAATAACGAAGATATCCTTCCAAACATTTATTTACTATCTCAGTTTGACCATCAGATTGAGGATGATAAGATGAGCTATGAGCTAATTGAGTACCCAAGCAAGAACACAACTCCGTTCAAAAATTTCCAGTAAAAATGGGATCTCTGTCGCTCACAATAACCCTTGGGCTTCCATGTAGCTTTTGAATTCTATCCACAAATGTAGTAGCAACTGTACTTGCTTTAAATGGATGAGATAATGCACAAAAGTGTGCATACTTGGTAAGTCTATCAACTACCACCATGATGACATTCTTGCCTTCGGACTTCGGTAAACCTGTGATAAAATCCATTGCAATTTCCTCCCAACGTTGACTTGGAATGGATAAAGGTTGTAGAAGTCTCGGGGTCTTAATTGTCTCCACTTTATTCTACTGGCAAACCAAACATTCTACCACAAACTTTTGAATATCAGATTTAAGGCCATCCCAAAAAAAATCTTTCTTCACCCTGTGGTAAGTTTTTTAAAATCCTGAGTGTCCTCCTAAAGGAGAAGTGTGCAATTCCATAAGAATATTTTGTTTTAGTTGGGAATTCTTACAAAGATATAAGTGATCTTTGTACCATAAGGAATCATTTTTCCAACTAAATGTATCAAATGTACTAGGATCTTGCTGCAAATTTTGAATGAGCGTCCATACATCTTTGTCCTTCTTCCATTCATCTCTTGCTTCAGTTATCCAATCTGGTTGGATAATAGAAATGGCACAAAGCAATGCTTCCACCTCTTCATTCTTTCTTGAGAGTGCATCTGCAACAACATTAAGCTTTGCTTTTTTGTAGATTATTTCAAAGTCATAACCCAACATCTTTGTGACCCATTTTTGCTGCTCTTCTGAAGATAGTCTTTGTTCCAAAAAGTGTTTAAGACTATCATGATCAGTTTTTACCTTGAAGTGTCTTCCCATTAGGTAAGTTCTCCATTTCTTTAGTGCATGCGGTATTGCTAACATTTCCTTCTCATAAATAGGTTCTGTAAATACTTTCCTTTTATTGGAAAATTTTCAAAAGCAATGGGTCTTCCTTCTTGCATTAAAACAGCACCATTTCCATTTCCTGAGGCATCACATTCCACAATAAAGGTTTTTGTGAAGTCTGGCATAGCTAAGACTGGTGCTAGGCACATTGCCTCTTTAAGATGTTCAAAGGCCTTAGTTGCTTCAGGAGTCCATGAAAATGCATCTTTCTTTAATAATGTTGTTAGAGGTGCTGCTATTCTCCCATAATTCTTAACAAACTTGCGATAATAGCCTGTTAACCCGAGAAATCCTCGCAACTGCTTTATTGTCTTCGGGACTTTCCATTCCTTAATGGCTTTAATTTTGTTAGGGTCTACTTTCACACCCTCGTGAGATATAATATGACCCAGATATTCCACCTCTTGTACTCCAAAGAAACATTTGGATGTTTTGCATATAATTGTTTCTCCTGCAATAGTTTGAGCACCCTGTCAACATGTTCAACATGATCCTTCCAAGACCTTCTGTAGATTAGTATATCATCAAAAAATACTATCACAAATTTTCTAAGGAAGGGTTTGAAAATGGAATTCATCAACCCTTGAAATGTAGAAGGTGCATTGGTAAGGCCAAAAGGCATGACCAAAAATTCATAATGACCCTCATGAGTTAGAAATGTTGTTTTTGGAATATCTTCAGTCTTCATTCTAATTTGATGATATCCTGAACGAAGATCCAACTTGGTAAAATAAATTGCTCCATGTAATTCATCCAATAATTCATCAATCACGGGAATGGGAAATTTATCTTTAATGGTGGGCTTATTAAGCTCCCTATAATCCGGACACATTCGCCATGATCCATCCTTCTTGTGTACCAATACTACAGGAGCAGAGAAAGAACTTTGACTAGGTTGAATTATACCGCCTCTAACATTTCTGCAATCATACGTTCAATTTCGCTCTTTTGGAAGTAAGGATATCTATAAGGCCTGATGTTTGGAGGAACACTTCCTGGAATCAAATGAATAGCATGATCATGATTACGAATAGGTGGGAGTCCTTTGGGAGTTTCAAACACCTTGGAATGATTGTCCAAGACTTGTTGGAGATCTGCAGAAATAGATGATTTTGATGTTTGAACTTCTAGTGAGCATAATTGTGCAATTACGCCTCGCTGTTCTTTCTTTAGAAGCTTTGTCATGACATTAGAGCTTATTATCCTTCCTGGCTTCCCCGCAATACCCCGTAATTCGACTTCCTTTCCTTCTGAAAAAAATTTCAAGAAAAGTTCTTGAAGATTAAAAGCTACCGTCCCCAAAGATTGTAACCATTGTACTCCTAGTACAACATCAGCACCTCCCATAGGAATGGAAAGCATTGGACTAGTCAATACATATTCCCCCATGGTTAGCTTGATATTGTGGCATTTTCCAAAGCAGTTTATAGTTCCTCCATTTGCAACCATCACTTGACATTCTGGTGCTGGGTATAGGAAACAATTTAATTCCTTGGCTACCTTACAATGAATAAAATTATGGGTGCTACCTGAATCAATCAACACTATTACATTTTTCTTCTTGATTTGTCCTGCTATCTTGAGAGTTTGAGGAGTGGTAATTCCTGCCAGTGCATTACATGATATGGTCGGATTCATTTCTTCCTCTTCTAGGGCCGGTTCCTGGTGTATATCCTCTTCTTGTTCATTTTCTTCTTCTTCTTCACAATCTATGTAAAATAATTTCTTTTCAGCACACATATGACCTTTAGTGTATTTGCTATCACAACTGTAGCAAAGCCCTTTTGCTCTTTTTTCTTCCAATTGTTGTGGTGTCAACCTTGTAGGTTGTGGAAATCTAGGCGTAGCAACACTTCCTTCTTTATAGAATTGAGTGGTAGGCTTCCTTGTCACCATTATTTTAAATTCAACTTTTCTTGCCAACCTGAATGCCTTCTCCAATGAATCTGGTTCCAAAACGTGAACTTCATGTTAGATATTATTTTTTAAAGTGCCTATGAAGAGATCGATCCTGTGTTCCTCTGGAATATCAGTTACCCTTATATTCAATTTTTGGAATTCCTCAATGTGCTGCCCCACTAAACCCTTTTGTTTGAGATTTATCAATTGGCTAAAGAAGGTGTTGCTCTTCGTATCCTCATAATGTGCTATCATTTCCTCCGTAAAAATTGACCAAGTGACAATTTTTTTACAGGAGCAAAGCCATCGATACCATACAAATGTATTTTGTTCTAAATGCAAAGTTGCAATGCGTACCTTTTGTGTGTTTTGCACGTTATGGAGATCAAAATATTGCTCCATCTGTAGTATCCATGTTACAAGATCCTTTCCATCAAACTTCCTCATATCCATTTTTGGAATATGGTGGCTCTTCCCGCCAACATTAGAGTTTATAAAATCACGATTAACATTTATTTTGTTCTCATCATGAGGTTCTTCTCTTCTCATTTTCCATAGTGAAGCTGCCTTTCTTGTATCCTTTGTCGTCTTAGATGTTTTGATTTTAGATCATCCATCTTAGCTTCCATCATGGCTTCATTCATTCCATCTATCTTAGCTTCCACGCCATCCATCTTAGCTTCCACTCCTTTCTTCAAGCCGTCCATCTTCCGCTTCCACGCCATCCATATTAGCTTCCATGTGCCTTTCTTCAAACCGTCCATCTTCTTCCCGCCTTTCTTCAAAACTTCCATTTCATTTTTGTTGCTCTTTGTGAGAGTAAATTTGTTGCCTTGCTCACCCATGATTTTGATAGATCATGTTGCAATTATTCATCTTCATGAGTCATAGTAGAGCCTTCTGAAGGCTTAATGGGTGTTGAATTAATTTTACGAGGCATCTTTTAGAACCCAATACTGATATTTATTCTACAATATGCCCTTTGAATCAATCCAAATTGATTCTTCAAACAAGACTTATGCAATTCGGGAAAAAAATACACACCTTTTTCTTGCTTTTGAGGAGCTCGATATTGAAATTGAATTATCTCTGTAATTGAAAATCTTCAATATCTGAAATTCATCCCTGTAGTAGCACTCTGAAGCTTCTTTCAAATTCCATAGGTCTGATCTAATTTTTATTCCCCAAGACAAATTTGTGTCCAATCTCCCGCAATGACCTAATTTTGGACTGGTTCAGTAGAGAAAACTTGTAGGACTTGCCACGTGTCACTGTTTCATCCTTTGTCTCTAAAATTGATAGCCAAGAAACTACAGCCCATGTAATTGCGACCAATTTTTACGGCACTCAAATCCACTGCCCGGAGAGAGATTTATTGAACTTTTCCCACGATCACCTCTTTGAGATGAAATTCAGGAGCCTGAAAAAGCACTACCTTCCACAGATCATATCTCCAAAAATATTGTGAACCAAGCTCTGAAATTTTTTGGAAAAATTTACCTCATGATTTCAGCTTCGCACCATATGAATTTCAGATTTTACCTTCGTAGAAAAAAATTTATAGCGAAAAATTCCCATTGACTTCATTTATGAAGCAAGAAAAGACCTAACTGGATGATATCTCCAAAATTATTGCGAACCAAGCTCTGAAATTTTTAGAAAATCTTCCTCAGGATTTCAGCTTCGCACCCTAAAAATTTCAGCTTCTGAAACTTCGCAGAAAAAAAGTTATAGCGAAAATTCCACGATGACCTGTTTGGAGCAGCGAAACCCTAGAATCCAAAGCTCTGATACCAAATGTTGTGTAACCAGCTCCAAAAATAGAAGAAAAAAAGATATCAACGCCTTAGAAATATCCACTTCGAGGGGGAAACCTCCAATACATTACATAAATGAACAATTCTTGGATGATACAATTTACAAAACCTCCTTTCTATATATACGAGTCCATGGGGCCATAATGTAATCCTAGTGGGCCACAATGTAATCCTAGTTGACCTAACAATAATAATTTAAGGGCACAATAATAACAAAATGGGGGTTAAAAGGGTACAATAATAACAATAAGGGGGTTACACTAACAATAATAAGGGACTATACTAGTAATATAGGGACCTAACATAGCAATCCATATGAATGAAGCCTACCGAAAACTTTGTCAAAAAGAGATTCAAATTTTGTTGAACAGAAAATTGATCCATGAATCTAGTAGCCCCTGGAACTACTATGGATTTTATGTCAATAAACATTCTAAACAAATTAGAGGAATACCACGCCTGGTAATTAATTAAAAACCACTCAACAGTGTCCTGGAAGACAATACCTACCCAATCCCACCCAAAGGCAATTTGATAACCTGAATTGCAAGTGCCAAGATATACTCAAAATTTGATATGAAATCAAGATTTTGGCAGGTATCTATCAAGGAAGAGGATCGATTTAAAACAGCTTTCATTATACCATTAGGACACTATGAATGGAATGTCATGCTTTTGGCTTGAAACATGCTCCCTCAAAATTCCAAAAGGTAATGGACCAGGTTTTTCAGCCATATTTTGATTGGCTTATTGTATATATAGATGAAATATTGGTATTTTCTAAATCTATAGATGAACATTTTAAGCACTTGTACAGATTTAAAAAAATTGTTAAAAATAGTGGATTGGTTGTGAGTCATAAGAAAATGGAATTATTCCAAACAAAGATTAAGTTCTTGGGACACATCATTGAAAATGGGAAAATCACCCTGCAACAACATGTTGTTGCATTTTCTAATAAGTTTCCTGATGAGATAAAAGATAAAACCTAGTTGCAGAGATTTCTAGGCTGTATGAATTATGTTTGCAACTTCTACAAAAATTTCGCCAAAGATAGAAGAATCTTGAATCAGCGTTTGAAAAAGAATCCTAGTCCCTGGTCGAATGCCCATACAGCTGCAATCAAGAAAATAAAAGAAAAGGTATGAGTCCTACCCATTTTATATGTATCTAATGAAAATATGTTTAAAATTATTGAATCTGATGCTAGTGAGATTGGTTGGAGAGGAGTTCTTAAGCAAAATAAGGAAGGCGATGAGAATATTATACAATTTGCTTCAAGAGTTTGGAATCCAATAGAGAAAAATTATTCTACAATTGAGAAAGAGGTCAAAGCAGCTTGGAACTGCATTGACAAATTTGATATCCATGTGATCAATAAAATATTCCTTTTAAGAACAGATGCCTCTACCATGAAAAAGATAGAGACAAAGGATATTAAAAAAATTGGAGAAGCAAAGTTCACAAGATGGCAGGCCTTGTTCTCCAATTTTAATTTTGATATTGAACACATTAAGGGTATCACTAATATCATTCCAGATTTTCTTAACAAAGAAAATATCCAAGGGCTATTATAACTCATGCTTATTTTTACAGAATGGGATGTCCAATACAACAAAGAAATTTATAAAGAGATCCCAAACTCCACCTGATTGCAAGATTATACAAATAATTGGAAACCAACTTGGAAGCTACGAAACACTCAAGTGTTAAATGCAAATCTCCAACCACATGGAGATCTTCACCATATATTTCCAGAAAGAAAAATATATCCAAAGTCAAGCCAATGGATTCTTGACATGGTATACAACCATTCCAACAAATTAGCAGATGAAGCACAAACGACATTGAACCTTCACTTCAAATATTTCATCGAGGTTTGGCAAGAAGAAGGCAATCGATTCCATATTTATCACAAATATTTTGTGATAAATCGAGCAAGAGATCCATCTTTTAGTCTGAAATGTTATGGCCACATCATGACCTAGCTCTAGTCTTTCTTAGGACTATCTACAATTTTTCTACATATAAAAACTTATGGTGGAATCTCCTTTGCAAAGATAGACAAGGATGTAAATACTATACACTAATGAAATTTGGGTCAGTATTCCTCACTCAGATTCATCATCAACCACAATGGTTGACTGAATGGTGGGGAATTTTTTGTCTCAATAACTCTGCCATGGACCCACTCTTTTTTTAATCTGCTCGTCATATGGAATGTGAAATCTGCAAAAATACCGAATGCTTCCATTTACCTTGTACAATTGTCTCGGATCTCAATAAATACTCTGAGAACGAGATCCTTCTAGATTTTATGACTAAACATCACCAATGGGTTGTCATGACTAAAGTTAAACATCAAAATATTTTATGAAAACCCATGATCGTCCGTAGGATTTTTACAAAGGCCTGGGACACAAGCATATATCCCAAGATAAGATTTTGTGACTCCACTCTGTTGGGAGCTCCATAATTGTATTCATTTTTTGTTCCTCGTGGACCTTGCACGATAAAGGTATCCACAGTGTAATGTAATGTCTATTCACCTGACTATGAGTGTGACTGGTTCTGTGAGATTTCGATAATATCTTCACTATGTAACTTTTCCGTAGTATGATCCATTCCATGAGATTCCGATAATATCTTCACTGTGTAACTTTTTCGTAAACTTTTTGAGACTCGGAAAACTTCTCCGAATTCTGGTGGAATTTAATCCACATCTCAAAAATTATGAAGAATCTTGGTATAAAACAAGTATTATCAGCCATTCCTAAGGAAAGAGATTCCCTCATTTCCTATAAATAAGAGGATGAGTTCTCATTTAGGCACCGGAGTTCTAGAGAGAATTAGAGTCTTTTGGTGGAGTCGAGAATTATCTTCCTTCTATGCATCTATGAACATTGGTTCGACCTGCTTGCATCACGAAGAGGGTTCTTCTTGGGTGCTCATAAGTCTGAGAAGCCTACGCATCAAGACTAGCAACCTTGGTGAGAACCTAAAGTGGCCATACTTTGAGGGATTGAGTCATTCAGTTTTTAGAAATTTCACAGGCAGAGTCTGTGAAAGGAAAAAAAGCCTCTGAGTTTCATCTTTCCTCAAGGTGATATACTCATTAAAAGCCTCAATAGTCAATCTCTGATATGAACTAGATAGTTCTTCTCTGTAGTCAGAAAATCTGTGTAAAATCTTCCAAAATATAAATAAAAGAAGTCTAGTGGTGCAAACAAAATGACGGAAACAGCCTCTAGTGTGGATAGAAATATTTTTTCTTTTTCTCCGCATAATCAAAAACCAGATGACTTTATTTGTAACTGTAGTATGTCTCTAATGTGTTCATCATACTCATAGACAGAAAAGTTAGGATAGAAATCAAACCAGACAAGTCCATTTGATAAAGGTGCAACAATTCGTCCAAGAATAGAATCAGTATATTTGTTATGAGTCAGATCGCGAATGGTATCCAAAACAAAAGTGTTTAACCCTCTATGATTTAAGGCTGAGATTCCTACGTGGAGACAACCAAGGTGAATGTAGGAATTATTTTTTTTCTTAGCTTCTTTTTGTAGTTCTATTGCATCTAGCAAGGGGATTGTTTGAACAGATTCTTTATTTTCTTGGACCTGGCTTACACATTCTTATCATTATTCATTCATGCACCTCAACATGATTTGGGTAAATGACTAGTAAATGGTGATAAAGACCAGTTTTTAATAAACATCAAAATATTTTTTTGAAAATATATGTTAAGTTATTAAAATCAATATATATGCATATTAATTAAGGATTGAAATGAAAACTCTTTTTACAACTTAAAAAAATTAATTTATCCCTTCAAGAGGTATACATCATGGTTGGGATGAATCTCTCTCTCTATCTCTAATCTCTTCCAAGATACTTGGATTGTGCAAAAAATACAACTTAGACATGCAATTCTAACAAATATTTACTAGATTCAAAGTTAATTCTTAAAAGAGGCAAAATTGTAGATTGAAATGATATAATATAAACAATTTTTTTTCAAATTATTTTATTATTTTAAACCATATATAATATATCAAATTTGTTGACACCTAATATGTTATAAATATGTAAATACGAAATGAGAATATGAAGAAGAGACCTTGGAATGTGAGTCCCTAGGGTCTCTCTTTTGTATATATTGATTTCTTTTCAATAGAAAAAAAAAATGTGTGCAAAAAATAAGACTCCAATGACATTTACACCATGTGGCTCTTGTTATTTTAGCTTTAGTTTAATTTGATTTATTTTAGCTTTATTTTTTTGTTTTTGTTATTTTAGATTTTTTTTTGTTTTATTAATAGTTATATTAATTTAGATTTAATTTTCATAATTCATTTAATTTTAATATCTAGCTATTTATTGTTGGGATTTCATTTTGTAAAATGAAGATTTAAAGTCTAAGATTAAGAAAGAAGAACAAACTCACGTGATTATAAAAGGAGTGACAGTACAAACTTCAAGTAGGGGAATTTTTTGAAGATTTTGGAGATTGAGAGTTTGGACTAAAAATAAAAGAAGATTAGTGCTATCACCATTTTTTCTTGAATTCATTTGTATCCAAGGATGGAAACTCCAAAATTTTGGCTATATACATTATTGTAAAAGCAAATATTTCACATATTTGAGAATGTGGATGTTATTGTACTTGCATTAGTGTTTCAGTACTTTTGGTACTTGTTGGGCCGTTAATATGCCATTATTATTATCACTTGTGAACGTTTATTCCACTCATTTCTACCATTCTTCATCACGTCATTTATTATAATTTATTATTTAAATCCATTTTATAATGATTTATGCTCTTATGAATGAATATTATTTATTCTCCTTTATTTCTAATAAATTGATGATTATGTATTATTTTATCAATGATAGTTTTAATAAATCAGTTGTAACATTATTCACCATTTTTAGCCTCCAAGATAATTTTTAGATTGAAGATTTGATCATTAAAAGTGCCAACTCAGAAATTCGCTGGAATAAGAAGTGACGATTTTGCGGTTGAGATTCTGAGCAAATGAAGAAGAATCTGGAAAATCTGGAACATGGGTTTTGTCCAGAACGGACCCAATTAACTTTAGCAAAGAACGGTTTGCCCAAATTCGGCTTGTACTAAGAGAAACGCAGGGTTCTTTGAGCACGATTTTCTCAGATTTGTTGTTGCGGCCGTCCTCCAAATCTCAGCTGCAAAGCCAAATTCTCCTTGTTCTTGTTGATCAAATGGTTAGAAGCAAACCAATTTTGTAATAGAATCATGTTGTAATTATCTCTATTGTAACCACTCTCTGCTCTCTTTGTATTTAAATCGGAACAGAGATCAGAGAGGGAGAAGGACTTTGAGGATGATTCGGGATGGATTCGAATGATGGAATTGAGGATTCAGACTTAGAGATTCAAGAATGAAGATGGATTATTCATGATAGAATAGGGATTGTTGCATTGCCATTGTAATCTTCAAAGCTTTTGCTGTTGTAATGATTTCACAATTTGAGGATGAATAAATAAAAGGGTTGTTGTTCATTCACCTGATCTGAAGTAGCCCAGCAGCATCCGCTGGCAGCTAAGGGCCCAACCTCTGGTGGAGTATGCTGCTGTTGTATCATATCTTTCCAATTTCCGCCGTGTGATGGTTTGATTTAGTTCCTATTTCTTTGAATCGTAATGCTTTACAGTTTCATGTTCTTTACTTCGCTGTTTAGTTTGGTTGATTAATTGCAAGAGTTTGTTTTTAAAGAGCTTTCCTAGTTTAATTTCAATGGCAGCTTTCCATTTCCTGTTATTTGCATTATCTTTGATTTGGTGTGAAGAACGATCTGAAACTGTAGTGGGCATTGGCATTTGCTGTCTAGTCCCCAGATTAATGATCTGTTCCTTGGTTACTTTTGGTTCCATCAGTTTCCGAAGGGATGGGTTATCACTGCCGAACCCTTGACTGATAAGCTGTTGAGTTTTCTGAGTGTGTGATTTATTCTTTGAAGTAATTTAGTTACCGACAAGCATCCGTTTACTCTTGTATTTCTTAAGCACTGTACTACTAGCATTACTCTTACAAATGATAGCCTCAGATTGAGTCACTTTTTGTAATAACAAAACGCTCCCGGATTGACATATTAATGTGAGGTAATTAGAGGTGAAAGAGACCCTTTTTATAGCTCCACATTTTGGCGCCGTTGCCGGGGAGAGTGTAGCCATTTCTAAAGAGTAGTGTGAATCTGATGAGTGCCTGCTAGGGAAGAGTTGGATCTTAGAAACGGAAGGTAAGAACCTACGTGCGGAGCATGTAAAAGCCCTGCTCCACTGTCCGCTTTCCTAACAGATTTGTTGTTGCTTTGTTGGGTAGAAATAGATGTTTGAATTTTTGTGTGAGTGACTAGGGAAAAAATAGAAATTTTGAAAAATAAATCACATGATTTCATTCAAGTGGTGATGTAAGCACCACCCATTTCACTAACAGATTGACAGGAACATTTGAAGAAGGAGCCTCGAAGAAACACATGAAGAACATCTTATATTATGGTAAGAAATGGCTCACGTTTCTACTTTTGAATTTCCTATCGAAGATCTAGGAGGAGTGACACAAATGCACATAATTCCCCCATCTTTACCAAATTTTCATGGTTTAGCAAATGAAGATCCAGATACATTCTTATTTGAGTTCGAAATACTTTGTAGAGGATATGATTATTGTACTAATGATCAAAAATTGAAAGTGTTTCCTCTTACTCTAAAAGGAGCAGCTCTCCGATGGTTCATGAGCCTAGGTGGGAATTGCATCCAATCATGGGAGGACATGAAGAACATATTCTTGAAGAAGTACCAAGGCTATTGCAAATCCAATGAAGATATTTTCGGTATGATACAAGGGGAAGATGAAAGTTTGGAGGACTATGTAGATCGATTTCATTATAACCTTCAAAAATCAAAATATAAGCATTTGGAGAAAGAGATCTTAAAAACACTCATTCTTAAAGGAATCAAAGATGAATTTTTAGAACTCTTAAATCTGATAGGAAAAGGTGATGTTTTTGAGTTATCATATGATGATGTTTGTGAGTTGTGCATAAGGTATTCAAGAGGAATCTCCAAGGCTGGTAAGAATTCTAGAGATGTTTGTTCTTTCTTTTCCAAATCTGCTACAAGAATAGGAGACATAAGAGCTGAAATCAATGATTTATTTGAAAATTTTAAAGTTGATTTTATTAGCTCTCTAAGCTCAAAATTGGACGTTTTGCAGGTTCATAAAAATGAAAAATTTGATGAAGTGTTTTTCCCTCATGACCGAAAGGAGCAGCCCATAGATACTCACTCTTCCTTATCTAGGATGGAAGTAGCATATCAAAGAGATAAGGAAGCTACAACAAGGTCAACAGGTATGGTTCAAAACACTTCTTCTCCATTCTCTTACTTGCATAATCCATTATGGAATACTCATGTTCTAGGGCAGCCATGTCGATTTCAATATAACCACCAATCTTATCTACAAGTTTGGCATGGTTCACCTTATGATTGCATGACTACTCTCCCTCATCTTGTAGCACAAGCACATTCTCCATATTCTCCACCAGCTCTTTCACAACATCCTGCTTGCATATCAAATTTATCCACTCAACCCAACCAACTACATCATCACAATGCTCCATTCCATACACAATTTCCTGCTCAACTAATTCCACACCCTCACCGCAATAAACCAGTACAACATACTTACAGTGTTGAACTGTCAAATTTACCCACCCTTCCCACCCATTCTATCTCACATGCGCCATTAGAGAAAACTTACAATGAGATTCGGAATGTTTCAAATTCAAAAATTGTAGAAGTTATGGAAGAAAATGAGCTTACTTCTAGTTTGCATCAACAAACCATTTTAAAAGCTCAAGAACCTCATGGTATGATGGGAAATCAAGAAAGTAATGGATATATTGAAGATTGGTTTCACTCCATCACGTGTTTGCATCATCACTCCATACTTCAACAATTTTTGACAACATCTTTTCAAGGGAAGTTGGCTTCTCATACCCTAATTTTTATCAACATGCATTTTTCAAATTTGGGTATGTATATATTGGAAACCTTATTTCTAAAATGGTTCCACTGGAAATACTCTTATACATAAACATATTCGATTCTCAAAGAAGAGTAGGATAGTGGAGAAAATAAAATAAAATAAAATAAGGACATAAATAAATGCATTTTGTTTTTTTGTAAAAATAGTTGTTTTTTTTGTTGCAACACGCTATCGAAATCAACATCGGTGATAAATATTTCAATTTATTTGTGTATGTAGATGAATTATATTGCAAATAAAAATTCTATAAACACTTATATTCATTTTTTATCACCAATTTGAAAAAATGCTTGAATATCATTTTTTTGGCTTGCGGGCTTGATGAACTTTATGGAAAAACAGTCGGGACAGTCATGTTTTGAGGGACCAAAAATGAATATTTTTAAAACCTGTTTCTACCCTAGATAGCCCTTGATGTCTACTTTCTAACCCAATTTGAATTAGTCAATTTGGATTTGAAACGAAAAGTTAGAACCAAAACATTGACCGGATGTCTAGCGGGCAGCTCAGGAACAGAGTTGGGACAGTCAGTTTTTGGAGGCCTAAATGACCATATTTTTAAAACCTGTTTCTCTGGTAGATTCCCCTATGAATCTAGTTTCCAATGCAATTGGAATCACTCATTTTCGATATCATATGGGGAAGTTATGATCAAAATACTGACTGTCTATCGTAAATCAGCACCCTTAAAACTCTGTTTTTCCGGATGTTCCTTACAGTGTTTGACCTATCAATTCTTCTTTTATTCAAAACCTGTTTCTATTGGAGATAAATAAATGAATCTACTTTCATTTCCAATTTTAATCATTTGAATCCGACATCAAACGAAGAATCTATGCTTGAAATATCAATCGTTGGTCTAGATTGGGTAATTGAAAATGACTATGTTATGCAGGCTGTTCTAACTAAAATTGACATATCATATCATTGAATTTCTAAAACCTGTTGCTATTGGAGATAAACGTTTGAATTAGCTCTCATTTGGCTTTGGAATCACTCAATTTCGATGAAAAACAAAGAAGTTGTGATTAAAACACTGCAGGTTAGCATGATTGGCCACTGCTCTCCCGCAAGTGACAGATAAATTTTACTTTGTTATTTTCTCAATGGATTTGTTATATAGAGTAACTACTTGTTGTTTTTTGCATAATTCTTGGATTAGGGGAGCCCGATCACCTCTCTTTCTCCATGATTTAATGTTTTATTGCAGGTAGATACTCGTTTTTTGCAGGTCTTAGGAGAAAAAGAAGGTCAATTTATGGACGAGTGATTCTTGAAACAAATTTTAATAAAACAAAGGAATTTCATCAAACTCATTACCCAACGGATTCATAATAGAACAAATGAAGAATTGATTTCAATTTGAAGATTCATGTCTTATCCCTACTGCCAAAACATTTTTCAAAGAAATCATTTTTTTGACATAACATCATAGCTGTTGTAACTTAATTTAGTTATTTACATATTGTTTTTAAATAAAATGTTGTTTCTTTTCTAATTTCTCTTATATTTTGTGTTTCAGGTGTTGCTTCATTCAAAGTGTAACTCATCCTCAGTATCAATGCTGTGAACAGCGAATTTGTTTTTTTGCATGTTTGCATTTTATGATCGACATTTGCATTTTCACACTTTTTTTGTGTGTATTTTTGTTTTTTTTTTGTGTGCATTTCCTTTAAGGAACACCACTTTTTGAGTGTTTTTGCTGTTCATTCAAAAGAGCAACACTTTGGGATTATTTTCGAGAGCAACCCTTCCTTCCTCTTGTGGGACTATTCCTAGTTCATCTCAACCACATTTTACAGATTCCCCTTCATGGCATGAAGTACACTATTTTTACGAGGACAAGAATTATGGATTCTATTGAAGCGAGTTAATATCCTTCACGTTATGATCTTTAACATGACAACTCCTTGATGATAGATTATTTTTAAAAAGGGACACAATTATTTATATACTACTTTACTGCATTGTTTTCTATTGAACATGATATTGATTGATCATCTTAATACCATGCTGGTTCCACCCTTCTGGATTATAATCTTCTCTGTCTGTAATAAATGAGATTATGGGTATATTTTTCGATTGACATGTTCAACTTCTTCCACCATCCCTGCTCTTAAGGAGTACTGAGCCTCCCTCTTTTTATCATAAAAATGTGTAATAATAACAAAATTTTGTTCACAGATGGAGGATAGGGGGTCTCATTATGAGCCAGCCTACCATGTTCATAAGGTTGTAAGAAAGTGACATTCCCATTATGGCCACCACACCAGGGTTATGATCCATTGGATAGTCCAATTATCCTTGGAACAGGAGGTCTCATCACGAGCCGGCCTGATCACTTTTGCTACATCCCAGTGAATGGCAGTGTGGTTATCTGGTTACCACGCCAGCACACTGGTCTCTTCTGTAAGAACATCACTGAAACTCTCTAGTTATAAATTGAGGATTCTGGCTCATATGGGTTAAAAAGCAACCCTGCCGAGGCTATGGACGCCTGCTGGCAGCAGCGGCTCTGCTTATGGTATTGAATTTATATCTTATCGTCAATTATTATTATAATACCCTTTTCTTATTTATTTTTCTTTTTATCAGAGAAGTTATTTCCTTAACTTTTTCCCTGTTTTGAACCTTTATGCATGAGAAATTGTTTTATGATCAATCACATCATTTTCAGTTAGCATACTATCAGTAAAGCATCTTTTTGGCACATTGTTGTTCTTTTTCTCTTTTTCATAACTTATCATCAATCCAAAGCGTCCTATCTTTTATTCATAACTATCTTTACACACTCTGCTCATTATAACCATAACTCTCGCTATCCTATCATTGATATGTGTACTTTGCTTCATTCACTGCTATATTGTTCATTCCCTTGCCTTGCCATCAGCACAACACCTCTCATATACTTTATGGTCATGGAATTCCTTTTCCAATTGGAGGGGGGAATGTATGCATTATGGGATTGCATGCGATATGATTACTGCACTCTGCCATCACTTGTTGATTTACCAAAATATTAGTATTGCATGTATACATAAGTTTTTCTGATTGAAATTTTTGCATGCATCTTATCTATTGCTTACACTATGGATTCAAGAACATTGTATGCCAAATAGTGCTTTGTTTGTAGGAAAACAACAAGTATGGGCAAAATTCTATCCACAGCTGACCACACTATTGCACTTAACAGAAGAGGCTCGCGAATGTGAACAATTCTTCAGACATGATGTGCTTACCTGGATTCCACCTTTTGTATCACTTTCAGCACCAACTCTGCCTACATCAGCTTCAAAAAATGCCAGTCCATATATGTCATTCCACATTTTTGGAGGTAAAACTTGAGGTAAAATCGCATAATTTTCTGATTTATTACGAATTTAGGAGAATTTCAAAAAAATCCATTTTGAGCATCATTTATCATCCTTCAGTCCACATCTATACCACTCCCTATTTTTCAGTGGCGTATCATTTTCGAGTATGGGGGAGTGTTCCTTTCATTCATTTATTTCTTATGACTATGCCATTCATATTCTTTATTATCCATTGCTATTCTTATTCATTCTCAACACCTCCCTTATTCCATGTTGTTTTACCCCAAGCATAGAATTCAACAGCTGGTAGCAACCACCTCTATTTGTTTTCTAGCATCGCATGAGGGCATGCTAATTTTTCAGAGAGGGGGAGGAATTGCTACGCATGATGGATGTTTTCTATTTTCTTTCTCATTTAAGGCACACAATTTCAGTGTAGAAATTGATTTCCATAATATTTTTAAAACTATGAACTCAATTCTTGTGATTTTTGGAAAACACTGACGTATCATTAATACAAACCCAGACAATTTCAAGATAAATTGGTTCATAAAATTTCGGAAATCATGCACTCTCAGCTACAGTCATTTTGTTTATATCTCATGATCCATGCATCAAAACAGTCTGATTTTTGGATCACAAAGGCATTCATATATTATAAATTTACTTGCCAAATTTCAACAAAATTTGGTTTGTAGTTTTTGAGAAAATGGTTAATGAAGTTTGCTGTTACTTATATCATATTTTGTTGCAACTTCATACATATAGTTGAATGTCAATGTAAAAATTGTTATGCCTTCATCAAGATTGCTAAAATTGAATATTCATTAATTAAGGAAGAATTCATTTGTTCTATCCATTTCATGAGCTAAGATGAACATATTTTTTATTGCTTGGTTAACACATGGGTTTTGTCTTTGGGTTGCATGAGGACATGCAATATATTCAGTTTTCGTTGCATGAGGACATGCAACATATTGAGTGTGGGGGTATGTTGGGCCGTTAATATGCCATTATTATTATCACTTGTGAGCGCTTATTCCACCCATTTCTACCATTCTTCATCACATCATTTATTATAATTTATTATTTAAATCCATTTTATAATGATTTATGCTCTTATGAATGAATATTATTTATTCTCCTTTATTTCTAATAAATTGATGATTATGTATGATTTTATCAATGATAGTTTTAATAAATCATTTGTAACATTATTCACCATTTTTAGCCTCCAAGATAATTTTCAGATTGAAGATTTGATCATTAAAAGTGCCAACTCAGAAATTCGCTGGAATAAGAAGTGACGATTTTGCGGTTGAGATTCTGAGAAAATGAAGAATAATCTGGAAAATCCGGAACATGGGTTTTGTCCAGAGCGGACCCAGTTAACTTCAATAAAGAATGGTTTGCCCAAATTCGGCTTGTACTAAGAGAAACGCAGGGTTCTTTGAGCACGATTTTCTCAGATTTGTTGTTGCGGCCGTCCTCCAAATCTCAGCTGCAAAGCCAAATTCGCCTTGTTCTTGTTGATCAAATGGTTAGAAGCAAACTAATTTTGTAATAGAATCATGTTGTAATTATCTCTATTGTAACCACTCTCTGCTCTCTTTGTATTTAAATCAGAACAGAGATCAGAGAGGGAGAAGGACTTTGAGGATGATTAGGGATGGATTCGAATGATGGAATTGAGGATTCAGACTTAGAGATTCAAGAATGAAGATGGATTATTCATGATAGGATAGGGATTGTTGCATTGCCATTGTAATCTTCAAAGCTTTTGCTGTTGTAATGATTTCACAATTTGAGGATGAATAAATAAAAGGGTTGTTGTTCATTCACCTGATCTGAAGTAGCCCAGCATCATCCGCTGGCGGCTAAGGGCCCAGCCTCTGGTGGAGTATGCTGCTGTTGTATCATATCTTTCCAATTTCCGACGTGTGATGGTTTGATTTAGTTCCTATTTCTTTGAATCGTAATGCTTTACAGTTTCATGTTCTTTACTTCGCTGTTTAGTTTGGTTGATTAATTGCAAGAGTTTGCTTTTAAAGAGCTTTCCTAGTTTACTTTCAATGGCAGCTTTCCATTTCCTGTTATTTGCATTATCTTTGCTTTGGTGTGAAGAGCGATCTGAAACTGTAGTGGGCATTGGCATTTGCTGTCTAGTCCCCAGATTAATGATCTGTTCCTTGGTTACTTTTGGTTACATCAGTTTCCAAAGGGATGAGTTATTGTTACTGGACCCTTGACTGATACATTGCTTATTTTTTCGAATGCATGATTTAAGTCTTAAAATGCTTTGTTGTAAGTAGATTTTATTTCCAGCTTTCATTTACTTTTGGATTTTAAGCACTATACTGCAAAACATTACTCTTGAGTAAATAGCCGCCTCAGACTGAGTACACTCTTGAAACAAAAGATCGTCCCTGGGTTGACAATTAATGTGAGGTAATTAGGAGTTACAAAGACACATTTTTATCGCTCCAC
>JAXQQM020073099.1:0-96935 GCA_034641835.2 Pinus albicaulis
GTTAAGGTTAATATTAAGGTCAGGATAAGGTTAAGGTTATGGTTATGGTTATGGCAAGGTTAAGGTTAAGTTTAAGGTTAAGTTAAGGTTAAGGTTAAGGTTAAGGGTTTGGTCAAGGTTAGGGTTAGGTTATAGTTAAGGTTAAGAATAGGTTGGGTTATAGTTAAAGTTAAGGTTAATGTTAATGTTCAGGTTAACGTTAAGGTTAAGGTTAGGTTATAGTTAAGGTTATGGTTAAGACCCGTAACCTTAACTTTAACCCTAACCTTGACTTTACCCTTAACTTAACCTTAACCTTCACTATAACCTAACCCTAACCTTGACCAAACCCTTAACCTTAACCTTAACCTTACCCTTAACCTTAACCTTGCTAAAGCTGTAACCTTAACCTTAACCTTAACTATAACCTAACCCTAACCTAGACCAAACGCATAACCTTAACCTTGACCAAACCCTCAACCTTAACCTTAACCTTAACCTTAAACTTAACCTCAACCTTAACCCTAAAATTAACATTAAACTAACCTTAACCTTGACTTTACCCTTAACCTTAACCTTAACCTGACTAAACCCATAACCTTAACCTTAACCTTAACCTACTTAACCTTGACCTTAACTATAACCTTACCCTAAATTTAAGTTTAAGGTTAATGTTAAGGTTAGGTTAAGGTTAGGTTAATGTTAAGGGTTTGGGAAAGTTAAGGGTAAGATAAGTTTAAGGTTAAGGTTACGTTAAGGTCAAGGTCACGGGTTAAGGTTAAGGTTAAGGTCAAGGTTAAGGTCAAGGTTAGGGTTAGGTTATAGTTAAGGTTAAGGTTAGGTTAAGGGTAAAGTCAAGGTGAAGGTTAAGGTGAAGGTTAAGGGTAAGGTTAAGGTTAAGGGTTATGCCTTGACTTTCCACTTAACCTTAACCTACACTATAACCTAACCCTAACCTTGACTAAACCCTTAACCTAACCCTAACATTGACCTTAACCTTTCCATTACCATTGTTGGTGTTCCCATGTTTTGGCCAGGTTGACAGAGACCAAAAGATGAGAAAACATAGAACCACTTTCAGACCTTAGGATCTAGCCCTCCTAGGTCCAGAGAGGGATCTCTCTATGATTATCAAAGGATATATGTCTTTAAAGTTCTCAATTGTGATTTTAGGCTAGTTATAGGCTCAAGGTTGTTTGTTTGATTGTTTGAGTTTGGTTGTTGAGAATCAGGAAGGAAGGTTTCACCATAAGACAAGGATGGGTAAAGAAGGAAGCTAGGCAAGAATAGATAACTCAGGGAACATCAAGGCCATTGGGCAATGGAGTCAAGAATGGATTTACTTATGTTGAATGTGTAAGCTTCAGTTGGGCTAGTCATCTAGAGCATTTGGATCTCAAAGACTGATTGGTGGGATGGAACACTAAGGAATGAGAATGAAGGATGGAAAACCATCTGATTCCATCTATAGATCAGGCCAGAGGTCATTTAACTCCAGGCCTGCTTGGAAAAAACCATAGGCAACACAAGGGGTCTTGAAAAGGTTTGTATGGAAGGGCAGGTTATGAAGAGGCAACGACAGGCTTTACACCTCCCAATGTTCCTAACCTCTTTCAATTAAATCTTTAACAAAGACATATGAACACTGATTCTATCAACTTGCACATCAGAGAGCAAGAAATAATCATCCACTACACTGGTTTAGTCAATTAAAAACAATATTCAGATACACATATGAGCAGAAAACATTAAAGACTGAGAGAGCTGGGACATAACGTACCTAACAAGGGTAAATCTTATGCTATGCGTTCAGATGTCAGTCAGAAGAACATGAAATGAAATGGAAATAAACACAGAGATAAGAAAAACATCACCAACTGCTGTATATCAGGATCCAATGAAAATTGCTTATCATGTTAAACACAACACCAATCAGGTACATCACTGCCCAAAGCTTTTACATTCAGCCTGAATACATCATATTTCTCAGCCTGTCATACAAATATTACACAGGAAACTTGGCTCGGGACAAAAATGCTTGCAATTCACTCATAATCCAACAACAACCATTACAATGATATCCCTCTGTGCTTTATAGCAGAAGAGACACAGAGGACCAACTGAGGAGGTAGGTGAATTTTAAATGTTACATTTAAACACAACAATGAATGTAGGGCCGAGACCCATTCTGCTTGATGGACTGTATATTTAATTTTTTGTCACCTTCCTCGTGAAAGAAAGATCTTCTTCGAATATGATTTGACCTTTTGGCTGTAGTACTCCAGGTGATTTGATCCAAACAAAAGAACTTGCTGAGAAGTCTGCCTCATGGATGTTAGATCGTTTTGAACTATAGCTCGGACGAGAAATTCCTTCAAGGACATGGCGCATAATAAAGACTGTATGGGAGACCTGTCCTTTATGGAAAAACATTATGCTGATAAGAAAACCTTGATATTACCTCTTATTGATGTTCAGGATCTCCAGAATCGATCCTCGGGGTCTTTAAAATGATGCTTTGCCTCTTTAAACCTCTGTTTCAGGGCTCAAGATCTTCGTTGACGCGCACTAATCCCTCTGCTCTGTACTGAAAATCCTTGCTGCTTCATTACTGCCTCTGTCAAGTTAGCTCGATCTTTAAATGGTGCTGGAAGGATTTCGGTGTTTGAACTCTGCTCTCCATTAATGTGAGTCCTGACGGCCCCATTCCTTGACTTTCCTGATGGTACCGGCTCATTAGATTTGATCCTGACTACGCCGCTTGCCATCGAGGTAGTACATTGAACAACGATGGTCCCATCCTCTAGAAACTCTGCAACACAGCGAACTTATGAAGAAAACAGTGGACGAAGCGATGAATGCAGGGTGAACGAGACGGTGGTGCGGCGGTGGCGGAAACAAAGCTTATTATGATGAAAATGCAGTGGAGTGGTGGAATGTGTAGACAATAGGGTTTGGTAGAAATATGCAGCGCAGACCGTTGGATTCAAGCCTGGAGATGGAGATCGATGACGGAGATTGACCAGCGTAACAATATATGGAACTAACAAAAACAAACAAAATGCATGAAATGCGACAGGGATGAATGAAAGAGTGGGACCCAGCGGAGGCGGAGGGCGATTAGATCCTGACCGTTAGATCCCAGATCCGATGGATGGTTAGGATCAAATCGGGGGATCGCAATCGGGGGGGGCAAGGGTGACACATTCAAAAAGTTCCGATTGCGATCGGGGCGATGTTGCGATTGAGCGATGACCGTTGGATCATGTAACAGACGGATGACCAGGATTTAATCGAGAGACAGAAAGAGGGACTTGCGATTGCGATCGGGAAGGGTCTGCGATTGAGTGCTGACCGTCGATCTGGCGGGGAGATCAACGGTGGAGAGAATAATTGGAGGGGATCTGTGATTGGCGGAGGACCGTCGGATCAGCGGGAAAATGGACGGCGGGGATTAAATCGGAGGATCACAATCGGAGCTGTTCCAATGTGACTTGCGATTGCGATCGAAAGGGGGGTTGCGATTGAGCGACAGTCGTTGGATCGCGCAACAGATGGACGGCTAGGATTGAATCGGCAGACAGCGGGGAAGGCTTGCGACTGGAGGAAATGGGAGTGCGATGGCCGTCGGATCTGCGGGAGGATGGACGGCCAGGGTGAAATCGGAAGGCAGAGAGAAGGGGATGCGATCGCGATCGGAGCGTTGTTGCGATTAAGCGCCAAATGTCGGATCTGGAAGGGAACAGACGGCTACGATGCAATCAGGGAATCACCATCGGGGCAGCACAACTGGGGTTCACGATTGAGCGTTGGCTGTTAGATCTGAAGGCCAGATCAATGGCTCAGAATGGATCGGAGGACCGCAATCGGAGGTCGGAGCAGGAGGCTTGCGATTAGCGGAGGATCGTCGGATCAGGCGGGGAGATCAGCGGTCAGGATTGAATCGGAAGATCTCAATCGGGGCGGCACCGTTGTGAGTTGCGATTGCGATCAGACGGGGGTTGCGATTGGCACTCCACCGTCAGATCAGAACAACAGATCGACGGTGAATAATGCATCGCGGGACTTAAGGCATTAAAATGATCGCACTGGGACTTTGGAGTTTACAAAGGAAATGCGCCCGTTGACAGCTCCGATTGTGATTGGCGCTCGGGACTTAAGCATTTGGTCCCGACGCCGGGGCACATGTGGGGAAGTGGTTAAGGGACCTGTGGTAAGGGGCTAAGCCCTATATTAAGGTCGGAAAGAGGGTTTTTTAGCCCATTTTAATGGATTTAAGGGCTGGGGAAGGGGAACGATAGATGGAGAAAGGGGAGAAAAGGGAAAACAAAGGGTAGGGGAAGAAATTAAAGGGGATTTTGGGGGGATTTGAGGGGTAAATGGGGAAATCGAAGGGAGAAGACAAGGGGGAAGAAAAGAGGCTAAATGAGGGAAAAATAAAGGGAATTCAGACAAAGGGAAGGAGGGGGAACTGATGTATGTTGCAGGGGCAAAGGGAGGAATGATAGGCCCTTTTAGCAATTTACTAGCAGAGGGGGATTTGTATTAGGCACAACAATTGAGAGACTTCAAGGAGGATGGATTTTCAGGGGAAAGGCATTCCTTGAATACTCAACAATGATTTAGCCCCCTATTTGTTTGTCAAAAAATTCATAGGGGGGGCTAATAGTGGCTCCACATGGGGATGGCTTCTTCTTGAAGGAGTTAAGAATTCAGAAATTGATCTCTTGGTGTAGGCCAGATGCCTGCTGCTATAAGCCATCTTTCTTCTTTCTTTAGATTAGCTGCCACAATATATCGGATACACAAATCAGCAAAAACATTTTCCCAACCAATCTACCTACCCAAACTAGAGTTCTAGCAATTTTCCCTTGGGTGCATTTGAATTAGAAAACCCTTAACATTTTATTTTGCAAAACAAAAACAAACCTATTCTAATTCTACCCTTATTGCTCCATGAGGCCAGATTAGACTGTTGGCCTCATCTATTTCTCTACCTAAACTACTACCTGTTGGGATTAAATTGTCCAACAGGTTTCTTCACCTACATTCTAAGATAGGAAATTTAAACACAGCCAAGCCAGGATTAGACTGTCTGACTTGCTGGGCAGAAACTTAAAAAAAAACAAAACTGAGAAGGCATGGAATTCTGCAACTGTGAAACATCCTTTTTTCTTTCTTGTGACTCAGGTTTTGAGCATATTTGAGTCACTTCTTTCCTTTGCTCCAGCTCTGATTTTGGGCATATTAGAGCTGGATCTTCTTTCACTGCTGATCCAGATTTTGAGCTTGTAAGGACCAGCTATTCTTCTTCCCTTTGGCTCAGATTTTGAGTTTATTAGAGCCAATCCTTTTGCCTCAGAGGTTCATGTTTTGAGCATGTCTGAACCTCTCCTTTCATTCTTTTTTTTTTTTTTTGGAACAATTTCTTCACCTTTTTGCTGAAAATGAAAATTTGCAATGGTATATACAATAGAAATGAAACTGGAAATGGAGAATTAGCAGAAATAGTGTTTGAGCATCCTGCCATTGACAGGACCCCCAAACAACTCGGAACCATCAAGTTCTTGCAAGAAAAACGCATTAGGACCCACAGTGGCTTGAATGATGAAGGGACCTTGCCCCAAGCTGTCGAATTTGCCACGTTTGCCTTTATCCTCTCTTCTTGAATCCCACTTCAGGACCTTGTCCCCAACTTTGAAATTTGTTGCTTTGGCTCTTTTGTCAAACTGTCTCTTCATGTTTTCCTGCACTTTGACAGCTCTGTTATAAACCTGCTCCCTTGTTTTATGAAGATGGATTGTTTCATTAATTCTCTTTATCATGCTGTCTTCTTTAGATTGGATTTCTTGAATAAGCTTTACCACTGGTATCCCAAGGCTAGTAGGAAAAACTGCTTCTGTCCCATAAAACAGCTGGAAGGGTGATATGCCAATAGATTTCTTTGTAGTGAGCCTGTCTGCCCACAAGGCATGTATCAACTTTTTATGCCAAGACCTTTTATTCTCTTCCAGTAGCTTCTTAATGATTATAACCAGGCTTTTATTTGATGATTCAGCTAAGTCGTTACCCTAGGGGTAATAGGCAGTTGAATGTCCAAGTGCAATTCCGTACCTGTGACAGAAATCAATCATTCTTTTGGATCCGAAAGCAGCAGCGTTGTCAGTGATTATTTTCCTTGGGCAGCCAAACCGAGATAAGATGAAGTCTTCTAGGAACCTAATGATGATAGAATCAGTGGCATTCCTAGTGGGTATGGCTTCAATCCACTTAGTGAAGTAATCAGTAGCAGTCAAGATCCACTTGTGTTGCCCAGAAGAAGAGGGGTGGATTTCTCCAATGAAGTCTAAGCCCCATTGCATGAAGGGACCTTCTATGGTGATAGGTTGCAGGGGGAGGGGAAGGAGCTTTCTTTTGCCTTCAAAAATTTGGAATTTGTGGCAGGTAAGGATCATTTTATGGACATCACTGAAGAGTGTAGGCCAATAGTAACCAGCCCTGAGTATCTTATTTGCAGTGGCCTTCCAACTCAGGTGGCCTCCACACTCCCCAGCATGGAATTCTTGTTTGATTCTTTCAGCTTTAGTTTCAGGCAAACATTTCAGTAAAAGACCATTTGGATTTTTCCAATATAGACTCTCATTCATAATGCAGTAATTTCTAGCTTTGAGTTTTATGAATCTGGCCTTTGTTTTGGACAGCTCCGGGGGGGGCATTGAGGTGTGTGAGCACGTAAAGGATATCAGCATACCAAGGAGAGTTCTGAAACTGCTCCTCAACAGTCAGATGGGGTAATCCTTCCTGCTCATCCAGGGCATTCATCATGTTAATATCAAGGGCATGTAGATTAGATTCAGCCATTAATTGGGCCAGGCCTTGACCTTTGATCAGCTTGGTGGGTTTGATTTCAATGTCATATTTTAAAATTGTAGCAATCCATTTGCCCCTTTTCCCATCTGGGTCTTGGGACAAGATATCTTTGACCATTATGTTTGGCACATAGGCAATGGTGTGAGAATGCAGAATGTACACCCTAAAGTATTTCAAGGCCTTGATCAGGGCATAGGCTTGCTTTTCCATGATGTTGTACTTTAAGGGTGCATCTCTCAAGGCTTTACTGAAGAAGGCTATAGGCTGTTCCTTACCTTCCAAATTTTTCTGCAGCAAAACTGCTGCTATTGTGTGTGGGGAGGCAAATGAAAAGATCAGAAAATATTTTGAGAAGTCAGGGCTGATAAGAATAGGGGCTTGGGTGAGTGCGAGCTTTACTGACTCAAAATATTTTTTGGCTTCAACAGTCCACTTGATTCCTGCATCTTTCTTTAGCATTTCAGTCATTTTCCTAAGATGCTCAGCAAGATTGGGGATAAATCTTCTAAGGAAATTGATCTTCCCAATGAAGGACTGTAGCTCCTTGATATTTCTTGGATGTGTAATTTGAAGTATTCCCTCAACTCTCTGGGGGTCTATCCTAATCCCTTTCTCGGATATGATGTGGCCCAGAAGCTTACCTTCTTGCAGCCCAAAAACAGTCTTCTTAGGATTTAGGGACAGACCGTACCTTCTACATTTTTCAAAAACTTTCCTCGGATGTTTTAAGTGTTCTTCTTCTGTTTTAGAAAAGACAGTTAAGTCATCCAAGTAGATAACTATAAAGTGTCCAATCTCATCTGAGAAAGCAATATCCATTTCTCTCTGGAAGGTAGCTCCAGCATTCATCAATCCAAAAGGCATTTTCACATACATGAAGGTGCCCCATGGAGTGGTAAAAGTTGTTTTGAGTTGATCTTATGGGAGTACCAGAACCTGGTTGTATCCTGAAAAACCATCAAGCAGGGAGATTCTTTTAGAGCCCACTACCTTCTGTAAGATATGTTCCATTCTAGGCAAGGGGTAGTTATCTTTCAGGGAGGCTCTGTTGAGGTTTCTGAAGTCTATGCACAGTCTAATCTCCCCTGTTTTCTTCCTTACAGCCACTAAGTTTGACACCCAATCAGAAAACCTTACAAGGACTATAATGCTTGCATCATACATCTTCTTAATTTCCTTTTCTACTGCAGGCAATTGTTTTGGATTAATTCTTCGAAGTTTTTGTCTAAAAGGCTTCTGATTTTCCTTTAGTGGTATCTTATGTTGTATAATGTTGGTGTCATAGGCCTTTAGGTCTTCGTAGCTCCACGCAAACACATCAATGAATTCCTTAAACAAGTCAATATATCTTTTCTTCATGTCTGCAGGTATAGACTTAGCCAGTTTTATCATTTTGGGTTTGTCTTCAGTGCCTATGTTGCATTCTTCTACATCTGATTCTGCATGTTCTATTGTGGGATTTTTTGCAACATCATCGAAATCAAAGAGGTCCTCTAAGGGTGCTAAGCCTCTTGGTATGTTCTTGTCTTTGGCCTACATCACCTCCATTTCTTCTCTATCTGCGTTTTCACGTTTTATGGCTGAATATCCAGTTTCTTCAGAAAAAAAATTTATTTCTATACTACAAGGTGTTTTTAGTTCATCTGGGGAATCCTCACTTGGGCAGCTGTCATCAGATTTTGAGTCTGAATCAGAAAATTCAAACTCATTTCTACCCATCAGGAAATATTCAATCTGTTTGTCTCCTTCAAAGACCTGCCAGTATTTTTCATTGTCTGGCACTGCAGGCCTGAATTTAGTCTGAATGATGATCTGTTGGTCAATTGGGGCTTTAGGATATGAGCTAGCTGGGCAGGCTAGTCCATTTGCAATAGCGTTTTGACCCCTAGGAATGGATACTAAATCATATTCAACGAACATTTTCAGCAAATCTAGAGTATCATTCCTATATGCCCTAAGCCTGGGGTGTTTTTCCGAATACTCACCATTCATCTGTTTGATTACTAACTCAGAGTCTCCTCTCACGACTATCCTATGGGCTCCTAATTTTTTCAACAGATTTAAACCCAAGATTAGAGCCTCATATTCTGCAATGTTATTCTTGCATTTTAAATGCAGATTGACAGCGTGGCTCTCCGCGTGATCATTTTCGGTGTTACGCAGCCACACTCCAGCTCCAGTGCTTTGTCTAGTGCAGGACCCATCAAAGTTAATTTCCCACAGGGGTTCTTTGTTTACTTCCACTTCACTTTCTCCCTTACAGCCAGGTTCGCCATTAGGTTGAGTTGGGAGGTCTGTACTAGGTTGTAAACTATCTTGTTGTTCGTAGAGGCCATGGATGTCAGGGAGGTGGTTAGCTTCCTGTTCTTGTTCTGTTTCTGTTTCACTTGGAGTGAGAGGTCCACCACAGATCCTACAGGCTTCATTGCTGATTTCCTCTTCCTTTTCAGTGTGCTGCCCATGGTCTCCCTGATCATATTCTTCCAGAGTGGCCATTATGTGGAGATCTATAGGCTCGGTGTTCTCATTTGTATGCCTATTCTGGGACTCTGGCTCTTCTAAGGATTCGTCATTACAAAAGATGAAGGAGTCAAGATCGGTATGCACAAAATATAATGGTGAATTTTCAGGTTTCTCGGGGTTGTTGACTAGGAATTTCATTTTGGACTCTCTATATAGTCTTCTTAATTGGCCAAATATAGGGATAGCGGCATATGAGCCATCCATCTGCATGGTGCCTTGCAGCTTGGCTCCCCATGATCTTGACAACAGCATGCCATACTTGGGTGGCACGTCTGCCACCACTACATCCATGACCATACATTTCGCAGGAATTTGAGTCAAACTCACACACAAGTCTTTGATCAGGCCAAGACATTTTACCCTACTTGAGTCAAAAGAATACAAGTCTTTATAGGGTCTGGTGATTTCGAGGCCTAACTTCTCCATGACTACCTTAGGCATTATATTGTGTGATGCACCGGAGTCATGCATGAATTATGAAGGATCTTGTCATGAATGTTAAGACTGATATAAAAAGGTGGAACTACCCCTTCCTGAAATTTCCTCTCAATCTTGGGACCGAATAAGAGGGCAGGCTGATCATCACTCAAATTTACAGTGTCATTATTTATACTCAGATTTAATGCTTTCAAAATCTGGCCCTTATATACATCCTGAGAGGCCAGCTCAGATAATGGTACAGAGATTTTGATTTTTGCAATCTCACTTTCTAAATTGAAAATGGATTGGCTTTTGGGAATGCTCAAATCTGTTTTATCTGCCACTACCTTAGTAGCTGAATCAGTTTGTATTTTCTCATTATGTACATGTGTAGACACAGTTTTTTCAGGAGCACTAACTGAGGTGCTAGTGCTACTGGTTGGTCGACTTTTTTCTTCATTGTTTCGGTTGCCTTTCTGTTGGTTTTTCTCAGAACTCTCAGCTGTTGATTTATCGTTTACAACAGTTACTTTAGAAGGTTTTTCAGGCCTCTTTTTGATGGTCACCTCAGGAGTTTTGGTTTTGGAAGTGTCTTGGTTCTTTTTTCTCCTGAGCCCATATTTTTCTCTGACCTGTAACATGGAATCTTGGTACCCAAGTCTGTACTCTTCAGTTTCTAATCTTTCCTCATCCCAATATGAAGATGAGGGCTGATCATCCTCTGAGTCACAGTTCAGAATTGAGTCCTCTGTTTTGAACATGTTTATCACATTCCCTTCAGACTCTTCTATGATTCCCTCATCCTCATCAAGAAAGTTTTGGAAAGGGGGAATGACTTGCTGATCTGACTCTTTCTGCCTGTTGGGAGTGTTGTTGTTTCTTCTAAAATTTTGGATTTGGTTTTGATTTTGGTTCCTGTTCTGAGTGATAGCCATCTTTTCAACCACTTGGCATAGCTTATCCAGATTCTTAGACAATCTGTCAATATTAGGATCTGAAGTGGAGGCTATAGTGTCATCCTTGTATGTTACTCTCTTCTCAGCGCTCAGTTTGGCCCTTTTTTCAATCAAATTTGCCTCTATGTTTACTGCCCCTTTTTGCATGTCTTCCAAAGTGGTGTACTCTTTATCTCTAAGCTCATAGGCCATGTCAGCATCAAATCCATCAGGATATTTGGCCAGGGCCATACCTTGCGGAGGTTTCATGTGTGGGGGAAGAGCGTTGTAAATACTGTTGAATCTAGTGGTGTAATCATGAACACTTTCCCCTACGTTCCTCTTAAGGGACATGTATTCTACTAGGAGCTGGCGAGGGTTTGCTCTAGTTTCCCATTTGTTGATGAAAGTCTAGTATAAAGTAGGGAGATCTTGGATACTACCAGCAGGTAGGTTTTTAAACCAATTTTTAACCTCTCCCCCTAGGCTCTGTGCAAAAATTCTCATTTTGATTGTTTCATCATCAATTTCCATATAGTCGAAAGAGTCCTCCATTTTATCTACATGTTGTTGTGCTATTGTGGGCTCTTTAGTAGGGAAGTGTGGGATTTTTGATTGATAATCATCTGGTAAGGGTAGTAAAGGCTGAGGTAAAACTAGAGGTGCATACCAGGCTACCATGATGGTGTTCTGGTGGGGTATAGGGTTGTCTTGAGCAGCTGGTAGTTGGATGACAGGGATGGTAGGACCAGCAGAAGTCTGTTGAGCAGATCTAGGGTGAGAAAGCCCCAAGTTTTGGAGAAAGTGGAGATCAGGTGGTGTGGAAGGACGGGTTTTGCTGTCCCTAGTGTCTGGCTGGTCTGAAACATTGAATGACCTAGTTCTAGGTAATCTGTTTTGGAGGTCTAGGTCGAAGAAAGGGTCTAATAGAGCTGCAAGATCTTCTGGTGCAGAATTGGCTCTATGAATGTTGCTGGAAATAGTTGATCTCCTACTGTGGCTCACAGGTGTTCTTTTAAGGATTTTCTCAAGATTATCAACTGTTTCAGGTGGGTTTGGATCAGGGAAAGCTCTTGTATGAATGGTTCTGTGAGCCAGAGTGTTGTTTATAAGCCAAGAAACTTAGCCCTACTTTTTATTTCTACTGTGGTTAATGTTGTCTTGGGAACTGGCCTCCCTGTGGAGTCTTCATTATGCTTTGGGAATGGTCTCCCAGTGGAGTCTGATGTGAAACCGAGATAATCAGCAGGCCTACTGATCACCAGTGGAGTCTTTAATGTTTAGGAACAATGGAGTCACCAGGTGGAGGGTTTAGGATGATTCTAGGGTACACTATCCACCACAGTGCTCAGGCACTATCACCTTTAATGAATCTCCTCTAAAGCAACAAGCTCCAACCAGAGATTGACTGGGAGGGAATTTACCAGATATGTCACCCCTGAAGAGAGGATGAGATATGGAGGCTACCTGGCCCTATCCAGGCTCTGTCTAAGAGTATGGTGTATTCAATAATGGAGGCTGATTCAAGAAAGTTGTGAATTACCATCAACCTAGCCAGAGTTCTAGGTTTCTGAGGTTTAAAGAGTGTTTAAGACGAAATATACTCAGAATTCCCCAGTGGAGTCGCCATTATGTTGGTGTTCCCATGTTTTGGCCAGGTTGACAGAGACCAAAATATGAGACAACATAGAACCACTTTCAGACCTTAGGATCTAGCCCTCCTAGGTCCAGAGAGGGATATCTCTATGATTATCAAAGGATATATGTCTTTGAAGTTCTCAATTGTGATTTTAGGCTAGTTATAGGCTCAAGGTTGTTTGTTTGATTGTATGAGTTTGGTTGTTGAGAATCAGGAAGGAAGGTTTCACCATAAGACAAGGATGGGTAAAGAAGGAAGCTAGGCAAGAATAGATAACTCGGGGAACATCAAGGCCATTGGGCAATGGAGTCAAGAAAGGATTTACTTATGTTCAATGTGTAAGCTTCAGTTGGGCTAGTCATCTAGAGCATTTGGATCTCAAAGACCAATTGGTGGGGATGGAACACTTTTGAATGAGAATGAAAGGATGAAAACCATCTCATTCGCGTCTATAGATCGAGCCGAAGGTCATTTAACTCCATACTGCTTGAATAAAACCATAGGCAACACAAGGGTCTTGAAAAGAGTTTGGAGGCCGAGGTTATGAGCGATAGGATTTACACCTCCCAATATTCCTAACCTCTTTCAATTAAATCCTTAACAAAGACATACGAACAGTTTATCAACTTGCACATCAAAGAGCAGGCAATAATCATCCACTACACTGGTTTAGTCAATTAAAAACAATATTCAGACACACATATGAGCAGAAAACATTCAAGACTGAGAGAGCTGGGATATAAGGTACCTAACAAGGGTAAATCTTATATCATGCATTCAGATGTCAGTCAAAAGAACATGAAATGAAATGGAAATAAACACAGAGATAAGAAGAACATCACCAACTGCTGTAGATCAGGATCCAATGAAAACTGCTTATCATGTTAAACACAACACCAATCAGGTACATCACTGCCCAAAGCTTTTACATTTAGCCTGAATACATCCTATTTTATAAACCTATCTCATACAACTATTACCACAAAACAACTCGGAACCGTCTTGCAATTCACTCATAATCATAAAACCATTACAATGATGTCTCTGTGCTTTATAGCAAAAGAACTGAAGGAACCCGGCCCGAGGAGGTAGGTGAATTTTAAATGTTACATTTAAACACAACAATGAATGCAGGGCCGAGACCCATTCTGCTTAATGCACTGTATATTTAATTTTTGTCACCTTCCTCATGAAAGAAAGATCTGCTTCGGATATGATTTGACCCTTTGCCTGTAGTACTCCAGGTGATTTGATCCAAATAAAAGAACTTGCTGAGAAGTATGCCTCATGGATGTTAGATCATTTTGAACTATAGCTAGGACAAGAAATTCCTTCAAGGACATGGCGCATAATAAAGACTGTATGGGAGAGCTCTCCTTTATGGAAAAACATTCTGTTGACAAGAAAACCTTGATATTACCTCTTATTGATGTTCAGGATCTCCAGAATCGATCCTCAGGGTCTTCAAAATGATGCTTTGCCTCTTTAAACCTCTGTTTCAGGGCTCAAGATCTTCGTTGACGCGCACTAATCCCTCTGCTCTGTACTAAAAATCCTTGCTGCTTCATTAATGCCTCTGTCAAGTTAGCTCGATCTTTAAATGGCGCCGGAAGGATTTCAGCGTTTGAACTCTGCTCTCCATTAATGTCAGTCCTGACGGCCCCATTCCTTGACTTTCTTGATGGTACCGGCTCATTAGATTTGATCCTGACTGCGCCGCTTGCCATCGAGGTAGTACATTGAACAACGGCGGTCCCATCCTCTAGAAACTCTGCAACACAGCGAACTTATGAAGAAAACAATGGACGGAGCGATGAATGCAGGGTGAACGAGATGGTGGTGCGACGGTGGCGGAAACAAAGCTTATTATGATGAAAATGCAGTGGAGTGGTGGAATGTGTAGACAATAGGGTTTGGTAGAAATATGCAGCGCATACCGTTGGATTCAGGCCTGGAGATGGAGATCGACGGCGGAGATTGACCGGCGTAACAATATATGGAACTAACAAAGACAAACAAAATGCATGAAATGCGACGGGGATGAATGAAAGAGTGGGACCCAGTGGAGGCGGAGGGTGATTAGATCCTGACCGTTAGATCCCAGATCCAATGGACGGTTAGGATCAAATCGGAGGATCGCAATCAAGGGGGGGGGGGGCAAGGGTGACACATTCAAAAAGTTTCGATTGCGATCGGGGCGATGTTGCGATTGAGCGATGACCGTTGGATCATGTAACAGACAGACGGCCAGGATTTAATCGGGAGACAAAAATAGGGACTTGCGATTACGATCGGGAAGGGTCTGCGATTGAGCGCTGACCGTCGATCTGGCAGGGAAATCAACGGTGGAGAGCACAATCGGAGGGGATCTGCGATTGGCGGAGGACCGTCGGATCAGCGGAAAAATGGACGGCGGGGATTAAATCGGAGGATCGCAATCGGAGCTGTTCCAATGTGACTTGCGATTGCGATCGGAAGGGGGGTTGCGATTGAGCGACAGCCGTTGGATCGCACAACAGATGGACGGCTGGGATTGAATCGGCAGACAGCGGGGAAGGCTTGCGATTGGAGGAGATGGGAGTGCGATGGCCGTCAGATCTGCGGGAGGATGGACGGCCAGGATGAAATCGAGAAAGGCGGAGAATAAGAAGGATGCGATCGTGATTGGGTATTTGTTGCGATTAAGTGTAACCGTCGGATCCCCGGAAGGAACGGATGGCTACCATCACAGTTGAGGAATCACCTTCGGGGGCGGCTGGGCCCAGGGGGGGCGATTGAACGCGGCCGTTAGATACGAAGCCGGATGTGACTCGAGAATGGATCGGAAGACCACAATCGGTCGGAGTAAGAGGAGGAGCTTGCGATTAATGCTGGACCGTTGGATCGAGCAGGGAGATCAGCGGTCAGGATTGAATCGGAAGATCTCAATCAGGGCGGCACCGTTGTGAGTTGCGATTGCGATCGGACGGGGGTTGCGATTGGCGCTCCACCGTCGGATCAGAACAGCAGATCGACGGTGAATAATGCATTGCGGGACTTAAAGCGTTAAAATGATCGCATCGGGACTTTGGAGTTTACAAAGGAAATGCGCCCGCTGACAGCTCCGATTGTGATTGGCGCTCGGGACTTAAGCGCTTGGTCCCAGCGCCGGGGCACATGTGGGGAAGTGGTTAAGGGACCTGTGGTAAGGGGCTAAGCCCTATATTAAGGTCGGAAAGAGGGTTTTTAGCCCATTTTAATGGATTTAAGGGCTGGGGAAGGGGAACGATAGATGGAGAAAGGGGAGGAAAGGGAAAACAAAGGGTAGGGGAAGAAATTAAAGGGGATTTTGGGGGGATTTGAGGGGTAAATGGAGAAATAGAAGGGGAAGACAAGGGGGAAGAAAAGAGGCTAAATGAGGGAAAAATAAAGGGAATTCGGACAAAGGGAAAGAGGGGGAACTGATGCAGGTTGCAAGGGTAAAGGGAGGAATGATAGGCCCTTTTAGCAATTTACTAGCAGAGGGGGATTTGTATTAGGCACAACAATTTGAGAGACTTCAAGGAGGATGGATTTTCAGGGGAAAGGCATTCCTTGAAGACTCAACAATGATTTAGCCCCCTATTTTCTTGTCAAAAATTTCATAGGGGGGGCTAACACCTTATTATAAAACAAATCTATGGATCGTCACCTAAAACATTTATTAAATTTTTTTTGGACCCTTAGAATGCGCCTCTACCTTTCTGCCATGAAACTTTCACATAAAACAAAACAAATTAACTTGAAAACCTACGGGGGAAGGCTTTTTCTACGTGTATTCGAGGTTTTTTTGTGCTTTCAGAGTAATTACAGAGGTGAAAATGGTGGTCTAGGCCTTATCACAGAGCCACAGGACTCTGGATAGTTTGAACAAATAAGGCGGTATTAATTTGGCCTGAAGGGAGGAAAGTGGTTTTTCGAGAGCGGGGAGGTGGTTTTCGTGCATATGGAGGGGCAGTAACGATTTTGGGTGGAGGCATACGATACCATACAGGGGTTGCTACGTGGTGGATGGGACCTGCGATAAAACCGCTTATATCGCGCATTTTGAAAACGTTAATCCTGGCACACATAATATTGCGATAAGGGTTATGGGCCATTAGATCAAGGGAACGTAGATCGACGATCATCGAGAGATCTAGAGTGGTAAGCGAGTCAGAGGGAATGGGGTCTAGGGGACAGGTGGAGGGTTTTGAATGGGGCACGAGGTTCAGTGAAGTGTAGGGCCTAGGGTTTTAAATAAACAAGTGGATGCGCTTATTTCATAGAGGAGGGAAAGGTTATATGGGTGTGGGGGCTTTTAGTAAAAATAAGCCTCGGTTTAAATAAAAGCGAGGTTTAATGTATATGGGGGTTAAATAATTAAAGCAGGAGGCTTTAATATTTATAATGTGGGGGGGTTAAAAACATAAAGGTCGGGTATTTATATTAAAAACAGAGTTTTAAATATAAAACAAAAGGTCCCGATAGGTTAATATTTCGATTTAAAACAATGTAAAAGAGGGCCTTTTACATTGTGTGGATGAGGTAAGGAAAAATGATAAGGTGAGGGGGTTTATGGGGATTTTATGGGATAAAATGAGTGAAAATGGGAGTTTTAGGGTGGAAAGAAGGGTGACAATGAAGGAAGTAAACCCAAAAATGAATCTTTTAAGAGCAACAAAGTGATTTTTAGAAGGCAAACTAAGAGATCATGAAAAAGGAATTAAAAGGATAATGAAGGCAATGAGATTTCTAAAGAGAGTTGATAGACAAGGAATGTTATCTTTAGCTGCTTGTGGAAAATCCATAGTCACCTAGTGAACTCTGTAGAATACAGGCGGATAACAATGGGATCCTCAATACGCATACGATGCGGATCGATCAGTCCTTTCCACCTCATATGGAATAATGAATATTATATTCATCACACTTACCATAATTTTTCATGATTTTTCCTATTTCCCAAGAATTACCATCTGTATTTATCGTTATTGCTCCTTATTTCTCACCATGCCGTTTTTCCAAATTTGGTACCCACCACTCTGTCCAACGGTCTGCTACTCCAGAGTGCTATTACAGTCTCCACAGGATGGGTGAATTGGCTGTGTGACATGAACCTGAAAATACAGTCTTAGTCCGCAGAAATCCATATGTATGGAAAGTTTTTGTCAATGCAGGATGGGATACCTACTTCGATAGATTGTGGGGGTTTGATAGGGGAATCACAATGGAGTTTGCACTTCATTTGGACGAGAATTGCTCATGGGTTAGAGGATTGGAAATCTCTGTCACAGAAGAAGTAATTGCAGAAGTTAGTGGGCCGAGACAACAAAGGCAACAGTGGTTTTCTCGGAGAATTCCTCTCCCAGAGTTTCCCGAACTATTTTTGCAGGGCAGGGAAAGCGTCGTTCCATTGGGTAGAGGATATGAGCGCAAGTCTATACCGTATCCATGGAATGAAGTAGCAGGTTTCATAATGAAATACATAACATGCGAGGGTTGGGCCACAACTCTGTTCAAATATCATTTTAAAATCTTAGCTCACCTTTGATTTCCACAAGCTTAGGTGCATTCCTTAAATATTCACTTATTTCTATTAAAACAGTTACAACATATGACACAGTCTGCTCAGCATTCGTGTCGGATTCCGACAGTTCTCTCCAATCATGGATTGGTTCTCTTACTGGTCATGCATGCAATAGTTTGATTTCGAGTTTCTTGGGCAGAACTCTGCAAATCATCAGAAGAAGAGATAGCAGCCATCATTGCTACTAGGGAGGAAGAACTAGTATCTCCAGTTGGTTTAGTAGAAGAAGGACAATCAGAAGAAATGGAAATAGACCAAGAAGAACCGAAAGAAATGGAGATGGAGGTTGATCAGGAAGGACCGGAAGAAATGGGAATGGAGGAGACAATTGGTGATACAGTTGAGGCTATCACACAAGAACCAGCCTCGCCTGAAGAGCCTACAGATGAAGGAATTATGGACATAGTGCATGGAGTTGAGATTGTTTTACAGTCATGAACTTTTATTAATGAAAAATGGGAAGGAGTAACATCAGACAGAGGAATGGCAAGTGATGATGTTTCGCAAGAAACAACATCACCTGCCCAAGCATATATAAATATCAAAATAAGTGGGGATGTTACACAATAGCCACCCTCGATTCAGCTAGAACAGGGAGATAGAGAAGAATTAATCTATGAAGTTGGCACTATTCCAAAAGAACCAGTGTTGACCATAGAAGAGGAAGCAATGCATAAAGAATAGGAAGACAAAGGAGAAATGACCCGCGAAGTCGACGCTATCCCACAAGAACCAGTATCGACCATAAGTGAGGAAGTAATGTATGAAGGACAGGAGGACAGAAAGGGAACGATATTTAGAATCAACATTGTTCCACAGGAACCAACGTTGACCCCGACTGAAGTAGCAGTGCATAAAAGTTTGGCCCAAATTGGAAACAAGTACAACGAAGCTATTCACCGTTCTTCTTTTCATTCTATGATGCCTAGGGGGGTGAGAGGGTTTCGCTCATCCCAATGATTAATGGGGGAAATAATTGTTTCACCAGTGCTAAAGTTCGTCGACCCAGGGAAGGACATGGCCAATATCGGCCCAGTAATTACTGAACCTCAGTAGGAGCACCCAGAGGCTCACAAGGGAGATGGAATTTCTGTGGAAACACCAGAACATAGGATGGTCGATGGAAGCGCTGAACGAGAAACATAATTCCCTAAGGTACATGTAAAAGAGAATGCCCTTGAAGACAAGGAGCCCAGCCAGAAAGACCTAGTAGAAAAACTAGTTGACGACATCGACAACATTCTACCGCCTCCTAAACCTATTACAGGCTTGGGAGGTGAATTCATTGTTAAACAGGAATGGATTGAACATTGTGAGAAAATAAGATTACCTCTCAGGAAAAGGTATCAGCTTCACTTCAATGAAACCATGCGATTGAAGAAGGAAGTTTGGGAGCTGAAGAGGCAAGTTTCCTGGTTGAAGAAGAAGGTAAAAGTTTATAAGTGGAAGGTAGTAAAACCAAAAATTGAGGTCTCCTCTGTAGCAACACAGAGTAGTCCAATTGAATAGCTATTTGAGGGTCGGGAATTCTTCCTGGCTGCTGAAATCCAGAGATGGCAGTCCATTGCGAATGGAAATAAGAAGGAGACAATGTGGGTTTGAGAGCAGGCTGCCGGGATTGTTACAGGGTACATAGACCAGTTGGATAAAGTGCGGCAGAGGAAAGAAAAACAAAAGGCCAAGATAGAAGAGTTGGAGGAACAAGTGCAATTGTTGCAATCAGATAAGGAGAAGATGTTTTCCCTAGTGAAGTAGATAATGGCCTATATACCTCATGCACATAGCTATGCCTTATTCCTTCATGAAAAAATTATTTTCTTTTGTCTTGAGAGTATATATAAATAAATTTTTCACGAGATTGAGGATCCCATCCAGTTTTTCCATATCTTGAAAATTCATGATATCATAGGAAAACACTTAATGTGTGAGCTCTGCATGCATGGTTACTTCTTAAGGCATGATCAGGCCTTCAACCTGGTTCCATTCGTGGGGGATATTCATTTAAGAGCCTTCACCTACACCATTAATCATATTAAATGGAGAAAGGCCTATGATACGTTTGAAGAAAACCAAGTCACAAGGCCGCTAATGATGAGGAGGGAGCATGGCTAGGCAACAAATATTTATAACAAACATTTTACCTTTTTACAGATTAAGGGGCATAGAGGACACATGTTGACAACCCAGAAATGGTGGGCTAACCTCTGTGTCAGACAGATAATAACTTTCTGTAAGGAAGCATTGGAAAGTTTTCAAAGGAGGTGGATGTTGTCATCTTCAGCCGTTAGAGGTCGAGAACCTTTTGGAGCACCTAACTTTGCATGGGCACTAGAAAGGGTGCCATGTATTTTAGCATGCATTTAGAATTGTGGGGTCAGGTGGATGGGGCTGAGGTTTCAGTTTCCCCTTATTTAGTTGCCAATCGAGAAATATAATCCTACATACAACGTTGACCCAGACTGGTGGAAGGATGTTGTTTTGACGGAAGGTTATAAACCCCCTAAGACAGAGATGGCCAAAAAATATGATCTCACACAGCTTCATGCCAGCCACATTTAGTCCAACCTAGATCTGAGGAGACAATGAGCTGAATGAGGACATGCAGATAGATCGATTGGAGGGAGATGTTGGGTACCAAATCTGTCTACTTTTCTCTCCCATTTTCGCCCACCTTTCTATCACTTTACATCATTAATTGTTCTAAAGTATGTGAGGTAAACCCCTTCCCACTATCTTACATGGAATAATTGATTAATGAAGTAATAGTCATGGTGGTTTTACCTTTACAAGCATTAAATCTGGTATTTTTATAGATTTGGTAAAAGCAAAGGGATTACAACTGTGAGCCATGGAGCAGTTCCTAATTTCCAACGTTATCTCAACCTGCTGCTACAACGCAACAAAATCCGTCTTACCCCAGCACTATTTCAGGCTTTTCATGGTTTCCTTTTGGAAACTAGGTTGCTGTTGTAATAGATGTATAATTGTAGATATTTAGTTATTAGAGGAAATCTACGATTTCCTGAAAATTTGTATAAAGAGGGCCTTTGGGTTGTGAATCAAGGTTAACCAAGAAGAGACAGATTTTGTAACAGAAGTGTTCTTCCAATTAATTGAATGGACAGTGCTTTGTTGTTCCACTTGTAAGTTGTGAGTTTTCCGCAACCTTGATCAGAGAGTTGGGCCCACTCTTCTGATTAGGTGTTGCATTATCTTTATTTTGTTGATTTCATATTCAGTTTTATTTTGTAACTGTTGTTCCAATGTAATTATGTAATTGTTGTGAATAAATTTTTTATTTCTACAATCATTCTTAAATTTCTGTTATAGTAGCTGTTTTTTTTCCATCAATTAAAGCCTGTGATTCAATAGCAGATCATGCTATTGCTCTTGCATATACTGTGCGCGTTAGTATTGAAATAGCTAACGCACTCGGGCTGATAATTTATGTGGAAATAGGGTTTGAATATTGTTCACATCCAGACACCAACATGAAGCCCATGATGAATTGTGCAGTCAAGGAAGGCTGGATTTCCTATTTAATAGGGGTTTAATTCTCTAGGGATTTCGTAAGTAGGGTAGGCCGAGGGTAGGCTAATAATTGGCTATGTCTTTGTCCATTTTTTCCTAGATCAGTGTGAAGCAATTGGTAGAGTGTAAGGTTGCGGTGATCACAAATACATTGTATTGTTTCATGATTCCTTGGTTTATTATATAATAAAAATGGAGGGGTTTTGAGCAGTTGCTTTTCCCATGAATATCTAGTGTTGTGTATTGATTTACTTCTTTCTCTTACTTGCATGTGAGATGGTATTTTATATTCCACAAATATTGTAGAAGGATTAAATATCTTGCTATAGTACATTGCATGATCGAATTGAGTCCATTAATATAATTTCTACATGGTATTATAGTTGTGTTAGAGATTTTCTACAACAGGAACTCTGTTCTAGTACAAGAACATTGTTGTAGTGGAGGAACGCTGATCTAGTCCAGGAACATAACACTTATAACAGAGTCAAATATAACTAGCAGTTTCATTATACTCTCTGTCTTTTACTGTACTACCATCCAGCCATATATATTTTCTTTCTCTTTTCATTTACTAGGATTTATTTCTATTCATTAAAGTTGTTTTCATTCAATTCTTGCAAGTGTTTCTCTTTTCTCATTCTAGTACCAGAATTTCCTTGGTGTTATTTTCTTTCACTCTTTCGATTCTGCAAGTGTAATTAGGAAGATAGAATTGAATTTAGCAGAAAGTTCATACCATTATTCTGGGCATTTCCTATGCTACGCCTAGAATCTTATGAAGCCCCGGGTTGACAATTAAGTGTTGAGGGAGTTTATTGAATTACAACTCTGGCACCCAACATGAATGGGAAAAAGTATTGTTGTGATTAAAAACATTCTTTTCAAATTTTTTGTTGCTACGAACATGCTTATTCATTGACCTCTCATACATTCTTGGACTGCAACAACTCAACATATCTTGATTTCTTGCAATCCATTGACAATCTATGGCTCTATGCCCATAATTGTTGCAAGAAAATCAATAACCATGAAAATACTTTTTATAATTGAAAATAACTTTTATTTGAGATATTTTTCCTCAAGGGGGAAAGGACCTGTGTTGGTTCTTCATTTTCCTTCCATGGTTGTTTGAATCACTTCCTCTATCAATTATTTGTTGTTTTTGCATCTTATGGTTGTTATTAACTTTCCTTTTCTATTGTTTTTCATTGTTTCGCTTCTTTTGTCAAACAATTTCTTCACCTCTATTATTTTTGGTACACTTAACTGCATCAAACTAGCTATTTGATTCTTGGACCTTTGCTTTCTTAGGACTTAATTCTTCTTGGAATCCAAAACAAGTCTTAATGAGAGGGGACCTTTGGTTTCTTAGTATATCATCCAATATATTGGAGCCCCTTTTTAGCTTCTAATATTGAGAGATTTGATTATTTGCATTTTCTAAATCATGCCTCAATGAGACTACTTTAACTTGTAGTCTCTCACAAGAAGTTTTTTTTTTATTAAGATGGTTTGTCAACGTCTCATTCAATTTGTTAACTTATCCTTGCTGAGCATTAATATCAACTATTGTTTTACTTAACTTGTCATTCTCAAGCTCATATCCTTACGATTACTCATTTTTATTTTATTTTTCCTCTACAATATCCTGCATCTCTTTTAGAGTAGAGATGAGATTATTTTTGAAATAGATCTTTTCATATAGTTCTTTTTGGGCCTATCAAAGGTGCTAGTAGAATTAAAATAAAGATCCATATCATTCTCAACTCTTTCTTCATAACCCCAGGGAATGCATTCATTTTATCCTATGTATGAACACTCATGGTATCTCTCGCCATTCTCCTCATGAGGTGTTCTTCCCTCTTCTTGATAGGAACCTTCATCAACTATTTCTACAAGTGTATATCTCTCTTCCATAATACTAGATGCATTTATATCTCTTTCTTCATAAACTTCATATGAAAATATAGAAGATAAATGACCTACTCTTTTACATTTATCACATATCAATATCATGCCTTCTGAGTAGCATGACATCTCATCCCAGTCTTCTTCTTAACCTTTGGAGTGAATATCAACAACTTGCACATTTGGAGGAAGAACTTTGGTCCTCTAGGCATCTCCTTTATGAGATAATTTATTCTTATTCTTCCTTATTTTCTTCTCTTTATCATTTCCAATATTAGGGCCTAGTTCACTATTTGAGCAACAAGGTTCTTCTACATTCTCTTGAGCCTCATGATAGTCTCCTCTATACAAATGTTCCAATATATCCATCATTTATTTAGCTGTCTCACAGTGACTAAATTTAAAAACATATGACCTTGATAGTCATTTCATGGTTATATTTGTGGCTTCATTAATCTCATTATTTTCTCCATTCACTATGGAACACCATATATCAACATCTAAATCCATTAAATATGCTTCCATTCTAACCTTCCAGACCGTATAATCTTCTCCATTAAAAAATGGAACTCCTTCTGGTGTAATCCAAACTTGATTACCCATGTTTCCTTTTGATCTACCTTCAAGTGGTTAATTTGTTCTTGAAGGAACCTGTCTCTGATATGAATTGTTGGAAACAATAATTAAAATTGAAAGGTGGGGGGATGAATCAATATTAAGGCTAATATTAATTTTTCTTCCAATTTATATCTTTCATTCATGATTGGAATTAATTATGTGAGAAACTACCATCATAATATGTGCATCAAATGAATAAACGCATGAATAAACACTCACACCTTGATAAACATACATATAAGAAAACACATATTTAACGTGGAAACCCAAAATGAAAAAACCACCAACATTTGGTTATTATGATGAAAATTATAATCTCCTCCTCTATACATCATATGTGTTTTTGGGCACCCACTCATAGGAAGCACCAACTTCCTTATATTGTTTTTTATCATCCATTAGAAGGAAGCACCAACTCCCTCTTATGAAGATGTCTGATCAACTTACCATGAAGCACCAACTTCATGGATTTGCTGCAAGCACCAACTTGAAGGAGGCACCAACCCCCAATCTATCCTTCATACATCCACTAATATGGAAGCTCCAACTCCTTGTTTTGTAGGCCCCAACCCACACTTATAAGGAAATCAATTCTCTTTGTTTTTGGCTCTCACTCAACCTTATATAAGTGTTGCATTAATTTTTGGATCTTTATAATAAACATATATATACCCTTTTTTCAACTTAGCAACATTCACTTCACTCAGCCCACTCAACACAATGTATTCGACACATTCTACTCACTTTGCAACAACACACTCCACTTAGCTCTCAATCCTCATACACTTTGCATATCAACTCTTGACCTTGGCTATTCCACAGGATCTCTCGACCTCTCTCAACAACTCTATACAAATCACTCAGCTACACTCAACACTTTGCTTCCATCCTCCAATTGTACTATTGCAATTCATTTCCTTTTTCATCTACAGCACTGAGAATGATGTTGGGACTGTTAATTCATTTTAATACCCAAGTGTATTGCAATATGGATCACAATCATGCTATTACATCTTGCTTCTCAGCGATGTAACTTACTTAATTCAGGAATGAGATATAGATTGTTTTACCATGCCGAGATTTGAATCTCAATCCAACCTGCACACTTAGGGAGTTCCTCCATTAAATTATTCATACACAAACACCAAGGTTCTCAATATTTTCTCTTTAATACCTATTGTAAAAGAATTGTGATCAGGGATGGCTCATATAGCTTAAAATGTACTCCAACATGACTTATTGTGTTGTGGTCAAATATAAACTACATCCAACAATATTTTCCACATTGAATTCTTTGTGGAATAAGGGACACTCATGTGTGGATTATTTTTCTTTGATCTAGGATTCATTAATTTACTTCTACAAAATCGTGGCCCTCTCTTCCTCATTTCCCTACTTTGGACCATCGCCATTGACTATATATACCCTCTGGTTCACTGCCACTCTATCATTGGCTAGATGCCAAATATGGAAATCTTATCTAAGTATGGAAATATATGCCAAACCAACTGCCAACCCATTCAAGCCTCCTTCACCAAATAGAAAGAAAAGCTATATTCAACAAAACTTCCAAATATAACACATAGTGTGCCAAACTTCAATTCTAAATTATTAAAACCACAAGTGCTTAGCCCTCAATTATTGATCACTTTTCATCATATAGCCCAAAATCCTTTTGAATCATGGCTATAGATCGATGAGGACCTTGGTCACCCTACATATAAAAATTGTTGAAAATATTAGCGAGAAAAGGGTTCCTTGACTTTTTCCTTAATCATAAGAGACAGAACGAGTTCCTTACTGTGCATGACTTAATTTCCAAAAAAATAGGATATTCCTTATAAATCAAGACAAGTTACTATAGTTTAGGAATCATTCCCTAAAAATTAGGACGAATTAGGACGTAGTTATCTGGTGTGTTAAAATTGAAAGTTGAGTTCTTGATTTTATAGTGTGAGTTGATTAAGGAAAAATGCAAGTGATTGAGTTTCAATTAGTGTAGAAATTATCCAAAGGGATTCAATCTGATCTTGTAATGTACTAAAACGAAATATTGAATCCTTCTACAATTTGAGGAAACAAAATTCGATCGCATAATCACATAACAAGTAAGAGAAAGAAATTATCAAGCACACAACTCAAGATGTACATGGGGAAAACAACTGATCAAAACCCCACTATTTTTATATTGCATAAAGTCAATCTCATGAGAAAATGCAATGTTATTTTCCTTACAGAGAAACCTCTGCAATAAACCACTTGTCTCACTCTGATATAGGAAACAACGGTCCAATACTTAACCAATTCTCAGCCTCTGTCTGGCCATCCTTTCTTATGCATTCCTAGAGGAATTATGTTCCTATTAATAAGGAAATTCCCAAGAATTTATTGTGCAATCCCTTCAAGGCATCCTAATGACCTCATACATGACTTGTACAATTTTCTAATTATATAACTGATAGTTATCTTCCCTTTAACCTCAATATCAACTGGGCCTTTCTTAGAACTGACATGCAACAACTATTTATAGCGAATTATTAGCTAACTAATTGATCACTACTTGTGAATTAAATCAGATTTAATTCAATGGACCTATCACTAGCTCATCTCTCATTTAGAACTAGTTAAATTGATTTTAACCCAATTAATTGAGTTAAATAATTATCACTCACAAATAATTATAACTGGACCCCTGAAATCATGGGAGAACTCTACATGCCTCCTCTTTGACCCTCAACTCGAATTTCCTAAGCTAACTAATTCTTCCTAAGTCAGTTAACTAATTCAAGTTGTCACGAGTTGAAATTACAAATTTTCTTCCAATTTTTTTAAGGGAAAATTAAATCAGAAGCCCCCTTTGGGTGCCATTTCAACAATTATTTTAGTTGAAATAGGATGATTTTCATGAGAAGTTAACTCATGTTAACTCAATTAATCATAAAATCATTCTTAATTATAAAATTCACTAATTTTAACCATTCGAATTTCATTTAAAAGGAGGAAAAAATGTACAATTTTGATCATTATTTTGGTGAGCATGAGTTGGTGAGACCAAGCAATGGGAAGAAAAAGTTTGTATGTGGAGGTTGTGAGAGGAAGAGTGTGCAAGAGAAGCTTTTCATACGGTGGTAGAGGGAAGCAGATAACAACAATATTGCAAAGGTTTCAATCTTAGAACAAGCATAAAATACAAGTGTGTCTTTCAGAATCAACCAATTGTATTTTGTAAGAGATCAATTGCTCAATTTTCGATATCAATAAAATTCTCATCACGCAAAGGGGTTTTCCAGTTGGGTTCCGTAGATAATTTTGTGTTTTCAAATTATGTGATTGTGTTTTTTGTTCCTATTTCGATGCTAGTAGAGAAATTTTGTGTTTATGTGAGAAGAAAATTTATTTAAGATTGCTCATATTAGAAAATCAAAATTTAATAGATTTTCTACATATATAAAGCAAAGCTACATTTGCCATCACGATTCACTGGATGGACCATCACCATTAACTGTAGCTACCCTATGGTGCATTTCCCCTCTATCGTTGGCTAGTATCTAAATATGGAAATATTCTCTAAGTATGGAAATCTATGCCAAACTAGTTTCCGACCCATTAAAGCGTCGTTCACCAAATATAGAGCAAAGCTACATTAAAAAAAACTACCAAATATAGGACATAGTGTGCAAAAATTTATTGCTAGCCTATTCAAACCACAAATGCTTAGCACTCAACGATTCAGAAATTTTCATCATATAGCCCAAAATCCTTTTGAATCATGGTTATAGATCGATGAGGCCTCCAGTGACCCTACACATAAAAACTCTGCATATTACCATCATATGAAGATGGGGTGGAATGTCCGCTTCAGGGCTCCCTTCTTGGAGGTTATATATTAATTAATCATTTTATTATAAAAACCAAAATATCTTCTTAATAATATAGTAATGATGAAGAAGAATATGATTAATATATGCTAAGGTTTATAAGATTTATTAGACCTATAAAAATAAAAGATTTTTAAAAATTATTTAATATTACTAAAATATGTTTTTATATTTTGTTTGAACATTAAGAAAATATTATTTATAATCAATTTCCATTTTTTTATTTTTTTCTTTTTAGCTTCACTCATAGGATATTGGTATCTTGAATCTCACCATTTACGGAATAATTCACAATAGAACGATTGTGAATTAAACTATCCAATGGATTAATTTTTTTATTTATTTAAATATAACTATATATTAAATACTTATATTATGATATGATATCTATGTGAATTAAACTATGCATTGGATTAATTTTCTTTTTTATTTAAATATAATTATATATTAAATACTTATATTATGATATGATATTTATGTTGTTTTTAAATGGAAAAAATTATAACATTTATATTAATAAAAACATCTCTTTGTATAAACTTTAATTTTAATATAATTATTAATTTATAAAAATTAAATATAATTATTTTTTCTGTTTTAATCATATATATGTTTTGATTAAATTATTGAAGAATATAGAAAGATGTAATCTTCCACAATATTTACAATATTAAAAATAATATTACATTTAAATTTTAAAAAAATTGTAATGCGATAAAGAATTAAAAAATAAAAGAAAGATAAAATGTTATAAGGAAGTGGTCAAATCTAATCTTAAAGATCAAAAATATATTTTAGTTTTAAATAAAAACAAAGAAGAAAATTACTGTTAAAAATACAAACCAACTACTACAAGTTGCATGTTGAAACTAGATATGGGACAATTCCCAAACCCCTATTTATTATTTTGTGAGAGTAAGAGATTTGAAGATGATTTTTTTTTTTTATTAAAATGCCTTGTGTACAACCAAATTAATACTCAATTTCAAAATATATGTTCCAATATCAACCTTCTTAACTTCCTAAGTCATTAAAAGTATAGTAGTATTGAAATACATCTCTTACGCATTTTTTTAACATAGAAATAAGATAAAAAATAATCATTGGAAAAAAAAAACATAAAATTAGCTAAATTATAACTACTTTATTATTATTGTTGTTAATTATAAAAATAATTAATATATGAGTTAAATATTTATACATTTAAATAAATACATGTAATCGTCAAGTCCCACTAGCACAACCCATTGAGGATGGGTCTTGTCAACAAGGCGATCTAGGATCAAACCTCATGGGGGGTGGTTGTGCCCTATGCTAGGGGAGGATACATGCTAAAAAATATAGTCAGTTAAGGGCTGGTGTTGCCCAGATCGGGTGTGATCCCCAGGTGACTTTGACGGATTAGATTTCCTTGGATCGCGGCTCCTAAATCCACAAGTCAAGCTTGGAGGATCACAAACAACTTGTAAAACAAAAAAAATAAAGACATGTAACAAGATTTTAAGTTGTAAATACACTTTTTTACAATACCATGGGTCAATACCATGGCTTACTAATACTAATGCTAAAAAAACCATAACTCATGTTCATTAGGCACATGTTCATATGACAAATTTTTAAAATTAATCAATTTAATTTAAACACAAAATAGGCAAAACTACGTTTGAGATAAATCTCAACTTTTGATATCTGACTACTATTAAGAATGAATGTTAAGGAAATTATTAAAATAAATAAATAAATATTGAGGATTTTTTTTTGGATTTGAACTTTGAACTTCATGGTTTACACAATACTTCGTAACACAACGATCACCAATTAAGCTTCTATCATGGGATAAATGTTAAGAAATATTATTAAACATTAAAAAATATTATTAAATTTTAAAAAAATGTTGATAAATATAAAATCTAGTGAGGATATAATATAAGAAGGTAATGTTTTCTTTTTTTTTTGTCGATCAACACACATATTTTTTATTATTGATGATAAAACAAGCACATATTTATGGTAATCAGCTCCTCCAACCTCAATCCGACCGGATTTTTTAGCGAGGAGAGCTAGAATATACAACATAAGATTTCTCAATTTGTACCTTATTTTTGGAGGGCTTCTCAGTCATACAAGGGTGAAATCGCGAAGTTGGGAAACACTTTTTGGCGGACGGCTAGAATTTGGGAGAAATTTTTAATTTCTCGTCCGAGAAATTAGTCAACTCTATTTCTCGATCGAGAGTTTTATTGGGTTTAACCGGAGTTAAAAATCTCTCGAACGAGAGTTATGCATTTTCTCGTCCGAGAGTTTTATTGACAGAAACTCTCGGGAAGACTTTCGAACGAGAGTTTAAAAAACTCTCGGGCGAGAGTTTAGAAAACTCTCGTATGAGAGTTTAGAAAACTCTTGTATGAGAGTTTTGAAAACTCTCGTATGAGAGTTTTTTCAACTCTCATCCGAGAGTTTTATTCCTATAATAAAACACAACAATTATTAAGTTTTTAGAATTGGTACTTTATATAATTTAAATAGTACTTTATTAAAATTTAAAAATGATAAAAAATAATAAAATTATAATTTTATTTTAAATTATTTTATTATTATTAATGATAAAAAAATACATGAAGATTTAATTAATAAAATTTGTTACAATATTTTGTAATATCAATGTTATATAAAAAACTAAAAATATTTTATATAAAACTAATTGATATATTAATATAAATAAAATAAAATTCCAAAACATAAATCAAAATAAAAACAACTATATATAATTTATATAATATTTTTTTTGAAATTAATGAATAAATTTAAATTTTAAAAAAAATTGACTAAATGCAATGAGGTGATAAAGGAGACAATGCATAGCACCTTAATATCATTATAAATTCTTGGAAATCTCGAGAAATTTTTGAAGTGAGATGAGCTTCTTGGAATGGGTCACTTTATCTTCCACTTCAGTTTCACATGATTAACTTGAAAGGAAGTCTATTTTCCTAGGTATGGATGTAAGGGAATGAACAATATTATTTGAACATTGAGTGAGATGCCCTTCTTGGAATGGGTCCTCCTATATTCCACTTTAGTTTCACAACATTAAATTGAAATGAAGTTTATTTTCCTAGGTATGGATGTAAGGGGATAAAGAATATTATCCGAAAAGGAAATGAATGTTAAGTGTGACATTCCAAGCATAAGTGTATGGGATTGGAGAATTATGTTATTGCAGAAAACTAACCCTTGACCCCTTAACCCTTGACCCCTTAAACCCTAAGTCCTAACCCATAAACCTTAAACCTCTAAACCCTTAACCCCTAACCCATTTACCCCCACTAAACCTCTAAATCCCTAACCCATTTAACCCCTAAACCCTTAACCCCTACCCCTAACACGTTAACCCCTAACCCATTTAAGCACCTTAACCCCAAAACCCCTAAATCCTAACCCCTAAAATACTTAACTGCTAAATCCCCTAACCCCCTAAACCTTTAAACCAATCCTAACCCATTTAACCCCCTAAACCTCAAAACCCCAACCCCTTAAACCCTAATTCCCAACCCATAACCCTTGACCCCTTAAACCCTATTTCCTAACCCCTAAACCCTTAACCCCTAACCCCTTAAACCCTAATTCCCAACCCTTAACCAATTCAACACCCTAAACCCCTAAAAACCTAACCCATTTAAGTGTTTATTCCATTTAACCCCCAAAACCCTAACCCCTAACCCCTAAAATCCTTCACTGCTAAATCCCCTAACCCCCTAAACCTCTAAACCTATAACCCATTTAACCCCCTAAACCCTAAACCTCTAAACCCTTAACCCCTTGTTGGACCATAAAAAGGTATCTTTTAAACACCTAATTAGCCTACATTAATCATCAATCCGGGAACGTCTTTTTATCTCAAGAGTGTACTCTGTCTGAGACTGCGATTATCTAAGAGCAATGCTTGTGAGGATGTAGCACAGAAAAAAGTAATAAATGCTTGGAAAGGAAACCTAATTACAATGACAGGAATGTAAAAAGCTAAACTACAGCAATCTTGCTGAACATCGATCAGGGATGCAGTAGCAATAACTCGTTCCCCTAGAAATCGATACAAGATGACCAAATCTGGGGACTCTAGAGAGTATATCTCTATCCACTATAGTTCGGTGATCTTAAAGCAAATGGAACAACTGAAAGGGAATGAAATGCATAAAAGGAACAGCAGCATGAAATAAACAGTAATTGCAATTCTTAAAAGAAACAGCACCTACGATCCTAATGCAAATTGAACAATTAAATCTTAAACTCGAACCTGTCGACAGTTAATTGCAATCCAACCACAAACCATAGATGAATGGAACAACACTTATTGTAATTACAGAACAGCAAAATCACAAGGCAGTAACGAGATAACTGATCGTTAAATGTAATTGCGGTAAGGAATGAAACAACAATGATTCTGCACTTACTTCATCAATCAATGAAAGAACTCTGTAAATGAAATCAACACAAAACACACTTCACGCATAAGCAAATAAAGATTAATAATACAACAGCAAAGTAATCCACCAGAGCCGGGCCCTTAGCACCAGTGAAATACCGCTGGGCTTAACTCAGAATTCTAAAGAATAGCCGAAACCTGTGTCTTTATATTAATCCAAAAGGCATTGCAAACAACGTTCTCTCACGACAGAGAGTCGATAAACATTCAATCGCAAAGGAAATATAAAAGTCTGTTTTAATGAAAATGTCTTTTACATAATAGCCATTTCGTCCCTGGTCACTACAGATCGTTTCCTTTATAGCTGATCCTTGGACGAACAAATCAAGAGATATGATAAATTTGAACAGCGATCCCTCAGGATCTTCCGATCCTGAGGGATTCGCTCCTTCCTTGTTTTGTTATCGTTCTGTTAACTCTGTTCAAGGCCGAGCTATCCCCTGCCCTTTTCGGGCAATTCGTTCAGATCTTCTTGGTTTTAGCTGGATATGGTTCATCACAAATGGAGTAGAAGTCAGACTGTTTTCAGCCACGCCTTTGATACAACTGCTCACCTCTTCGAATTCCTGTTTTGACCATAAAAAAACAACCTTTTAGTCATCTTTTAGGCTAAACGTAAGTCTTTCAAATTCAATTGCAATTCTTATGGTAAATTACCTTTCCAAGGCAGTCAATCAGTATATATATGGTAAAAGAATGAACAAATACATAAGGATTTCATACCTTTTTCACAGCTCAACATACCCCCCAACTTAACCTTTTTGATGCCCTCATGAAAAATATAGTTCACATGAAGAGCAGTCAAAGAGTAAGCTGGAGAAGGTTTATCATTGAAAGGCCTAAAACCATGGTGTGCAGCTAACTCTTCAATAATATGTTCTGTCTGCCCCTCAGGAAGCTCATAAATAGCGTTGTAATCCAAGGCAGGGTACCAAGTAATGGGGCTGCAGAACCTACACCCTAACCAGAATGGTCCCTCTTTTAAAACAATATGGCTATAGGCAATGAAATGGTCTGCTGCTAGCCCAAAATTTCTATAATTAAGTAGCTCCCTATTTTTTATGTTTTGATTCGAGGTTCTCCATCAGAGCTTGGCTGCTACATAAGCTTGGTCCCTAATAGATGAAAAATAATCTGTCCCTTTCAGAATGATTGACTTATGAACAGGCCCCAGATTTTGGGTGACATCTTTCCTTATCATTAGGCTTTTCTGTCTAGCCCACAATTGAAGTGGGTCCTGAGGCTCACTTCTGACCCATAGATCCAATTCGTTTTCCTGCCTTTGAAAGGCATTGTAGGCTTTAAGCCACTTTAATTGATTTACGACAAAAGAAATGAATGCCTGAAACTGTACATCACCAATGAAAGGGCTAGGGTTTGATTCACAATCATTCTCAAGAATTAAATTATGCAAATAAAACTCACACAACAGGCACTGTACTTTGTCCCCGTAAAGCTTGCAGCATGATATCAGGTCGTTCATGGTTCTTAGCTCTATTGATTTGCCAGCCCTAACTGCCTTGACTTTTAATTGCAAATACCTTTCTAACAAAAATAAAGCATAGTTTTTGGCAGGGCACCTACAAGCTAAGACATCAGTATATAGGGAGCAGAGAGTGTCCATTTTATTTCGTGCTAATTTTAATTGGGTGCTTACCTTATCAGCTCTTATCTCTGCTTCTCGACGTTTTTCATGAGCTTCGGTTTCTGCCTCATCAATAATTTTCATCTGCTGCTGCAATTCTTGGTATTTCTTCCTTGGGACATTATCTTCTTCCAATTTCTGTCTCTCGATTCGGGCCTGTGCCAATTCTTCCTGCAGTCTAACTAATGATGGATCACTGAAGGTATGTTGGCTGCTAGATTGGGTGTTTTCGTTTAGAGAAGGTTCCTCTGGAACAATTGGTGTTGGAACAACCAGAGTTGGCACAGCCGTTTGCTACTCCACATCCTCGTAGTTAGGCTCAGGCATAGTTTCTTCTTCCATTTGAGGGTTCCTATTAGTAGTTACCCTTCTCCTCTTTGATCTTCTCCTAACGGAAATTTTTCTTCTTTTAGGGGCTCGCTTAGGTGTCTGTTTCATTCTTAGCATCCTAATCGTTTGCCTGAGCTGTTCTATCAGTTTATGAAGTTTTATCCTTTCTCTGCGAAGTTTCTCGACTTCAGTTGTTTTCTTTTTTTTCTTAAAGGAACAGTGACTTGTTCATCCGAACCCGTCTACTCGACAGGTTTTTGAGCCGTGCCTTTCTCTTCCTCTTGGGGTTCTTCTTCCATGCTCTCATGTTCTCGGATAGGCTCCTCAGGAATCATTTCCTCAACCGATTCTGTAATGCCCTGGGGGGTTCCCAATTGAGGTATTGATTCAATATTTTCCTCCTCCTGTTCATACCTCTCGGAAGAAGCAACCCTAGCTTCGCTAGGTTTTTCTGTTTCATTAAGCTCTTCTTCGATTATCTCTCTATCGACAGCAGAGTCTTCTGGCAATTGATTGATGTCAATATTAAGGTTCAAAGGGCTATGAGGGCGTGCATACTCAGTCATATTGGCTAAAATCCGGGCCAATTGATCTTCCTGTGAAGGGCTCAACACTCCTTAAGAGTAGGAATGGTGGAAGAAGTCTGAACATCTCAATAGAAGAAAAATATATACCCCTATTTCCATTTCAAAAATAAATATCAAAGAAAGCTTATAATATGTGGGAAAATAACCAATCATGATAAAAATAATCGATCAAATTAATTTAATGGTGATAAAATAGCAATGTTATGCTATTATGCTGCTTTTTCCTCTTTTTTCCTTATTACTAGACAATTCCCTTAGAAATGACGATTTCTTTTGATTTGCTGATTGCAGTAATCCTTAATTTGTATGATCGTTTATGATATTTTTTCCTTGAAAGAAAGATCAAAAATTCAAAATGCAAGCTTAAAACAACGAAAAAAGAATCATTCAAAAAGTGATGTTCCTTTAAAAGGGACAGCAAAAACAATCTGCGAAATTGCTGTTCCTTTCGAAAGGAACAGCAAAAAAATACTCTGCTGAAATGATGTTCCTTTAGAAAGGAACAGAAAAAACACTGCGTGAAACTGTTGTTCCTTTCAAAAGGAACAACAGAAAAATACTCTGCGGAAATGTTGTTCCTTTAGAAAGGAATAGCAAAAACACTGCGCGAAACTGTTGTTCCTTTCAAAAGGAACAACAGAAAAATACTCTGCGGAACTGCTGTTCCATTAGAAAGAAACAGCAACGCGAAAAAACACACCATTTTTTTTTTTTTTTTTCATTTTTAAAGAAATCCAAATTCAAACAAAATAAAGAAGTATTAACAAAGAAAACGAATTTCGTAAAGCAACAATCAAAAATAAAAAACATGCTTTATGTACAAAATTAAAAAGGAATGATTTATCAAACTGGTTCTGGGGAGGAATTCTCCCCTTCATCAAGAATTTCCATGGTGGAATCTTCCCGTAACTGCTGGTAAAAGGATTCTCGGGTAAGCAGCTTGTGATATAATCGAACACGATGCCCGTTTACCTTAAAGGAATGCCCCGATCTGTCAATGGTAACCAGTGTGAGAGTGTCGTTATCATGCACTTTCTGAATCTCATAGGGTCCAAGCCATCTCGTCTGTAGCTTTCCGGGGAAGTCCTGAAACCGCGAATTGTATAGGAGTGCCCAGTCTCCTTCGTGGAAGATCTTTCGTTTGATGTGGGCATCATGCCACTTGGCTCTCTGCTGCTGAATTAATGTTGTATGCTGAAGAGCAGAGAGTCTAATTTCATCTAATTCGTTAAGTTGTTGCAATCTTTTAGCCTGGGCTTCATCTAAATTCAGACCCACCTTTTGAGTTGTTCTTAATGTTTGGATTTCGAATTCGATAGGAAAGATGGGTTCTTTTCCGAATACCAGTTGATATGGCGAATGGCCTGTTGTAGGTCTCCATGTTGTTCGATACGCCCAAAGTGCTTCTGGCAGTTTATAGGCCCAATCTCGTCTATGCGAAGCGACAGTTTTTGTTAATATGGATTCGATTACCTTGTTCGTGCTCTCGACTTGGCCATTGGCCTGTGGGTGGTATGGAGTTGTAATTTTATGCTGAATATGATAATTCTGTAGTGTTTCAGCCAATTTGTTACCTACAAACTGTGGTCCACCGTCTGTAATTATGTCTCTAGGAAGGCCATAGCGGACAAAAATTTGGAAAAGAAACTGAATCACAGAATCCTCTGTAGCTTTTGAAAGGGGCTCTGCTTCAACCCATTTGGTAACGTAGTCAGTTGCAACTAGGATATATGTTTTCTGGTTTGATGGAGGGCTAATGGGACCAACAAAGTCAAGTGCCCAACGTTCAAAGGGTTCGATCACTAGTTGAGCATTTAAGGGCATTTCATCAGACTGCCCAGGGCGACCTGCCCTTTGACAGCTATCACAGGCCTGCACAAATTTTTTAGCATCGTTAAAAATAGTAGGCCAATAGTAGCCTATTCATAAAAATTTATAGGCAGTTCTGCGGCCTGCAAAATGTCCGCCACACTGTCCATCATGGCATGCTTTCAAAATGTCATATACCTTATCCTCCCTAACGCATCGTCTTATTTGCATATCTGCACCTGTATGAAATAAGTAGCTCCCAATCCAAGAAAAATGGGTACTACGATGTACTATTTGGTTAAATGGGTTATAGGTTTAGAGGTTTAGGGGGTTAGGGGATTTAGCAGTGAAGGATTTAGGGGTTATGGGTTAGGGTTTTGGGGATTAAATGGAATCCACACTTAAATGGGTTAGGTTTTTAGGGGTTTAGGGTGTTGAATTGGTTAGGGGTTGGGAATTAGGGTTTAAGGGGTTAGGGGTTAAGGTTTTAGAGGTTTAGGGTTTAGGGGGTTAAATGGGTTACAAGTTTAGAGGTTTAGGGGGTTAGGGGATTTAGCAGTGAAGGATTTTAGGGGTTAGGGGTTAGGGTTTTGGGGGTTAAATTGAATCCACACTTAAATGGGTTAGGTATTTAGGGGTTTATGGTGTTGAATTGGTTAGGTTGGGAAATTAGGGCTTGCGGGATTAGGGCCAAGGCTCGAGGGGGATGAAATTAGGCTTATGGCCGAAGGGCTATGGGTTGGGAAATTAGGTCAGTGCTGGGGGATTTTGGGGCCAGGGGCCTAAATGGGGTTAAGGGTTAACAAACTTGGTAGGTTGAGGAAGGTTTGTATTAGAATAGTATTAAATGGGTTAGGGTTTTATGTCAGAAGAGGGGAAAAATGTTTCTGGGGTTAAGGAATTAGGGGGTTAAGGGTTTAGGGTTAGAAATTAGGCTTAAGGGGTCAAGTACAGGCTGGGAATTATGGCTTAAGGGGTTAGGGTTTAAGTGCCTGTGTTTAGGTTTAGGGGGTTAAACAAAAGTAGGCTTGTGAGGTCAGGGTTAAGCAGGATTTATGGGGTTAGAAGATTTTAGGGTTAGGTTAGGCTCGTGGTTAAATGGAATCCACACTTAAATGGGTTAGGTTTTTAGGGGTTTAGGGTGTTGAATTGGTTAGGGGTTTTTGGGTTTAGGGGCTTAAATGGTTACAGGTTTAGAGGTTTAGGGGGTTAGGGGATTTAGCAGTGAGGGATTTTAGGGGTTAGGGGTTAGGGTTTTGGAGGTTAAATGGAATCCATACTTAAATGGGTTAGGTTTTTAGGGGTTTAGGGTGTTGAATTGGTTAGGGGTTTTGGGGTTTAGGGGCTTAAATGGGTTAGGCATTAACGGGTTAGGGGTAGGGGTTAAGGGTTTAGAGGCTTAGGGTTTAGGGGTTAAATGGGTTAGGGGTTTAGAGGTTTAGTGGGGGTAAATGGGTTATGGGTTAAGGGTTTAAAGGTTTAGGGTTTAGGGGGTTAAGGGTTTAGGGGTTATGAATTAGGGTTTAAGGTGTCAAGAGTTATGGGTTGGGAATTAAGGTTTAAGGGGTTAGGGGTTAATGGTTTAGAGGTTTAGGGTTTAGGGGGTTATATGGGTTACAGGTTTAGAGGTTTAGTGGGTTAGGGGATTTAGCAGTGAAGGATTTTAGGGGTTGGGGGTTAGGGTTTTGGGGGTTAAATGGAGCCACTCTTAAATGACTTAGGTTTTTAGAAGTTTAGGGTGTTGAAGTGGTTAGGGGTTTTGGTGTTTAGGGGCTTAAATGTGTTAGGGGTATGGGTTAAGGGTTTATAGGTTTAGGGTTTAGGGGTTAAATGGGTTAGGGGCTTAGAGGTTTAGTGGGGGTAAATGGGTTAGGGGTTAAAGGATTAGAGGTTTAGGGTTTAGGGGGTTAAATGGGTTAGCCCTGTTAGGAATTAGGGTTTAAGGGGTCAAGGGTTATGGGGTTAGAGGTTTAGGTGTTTAAGGGGTTGAATGGGTTATGGGTTGGGAATTAGGGTTTAAGGGGTTATAGGTTTTGGGTTTAGGGGGTTAAATGGGTTAGGGTTGGCTTAGAGTTTTAGGGGGTTAGGGGATTTAGCAGTTAAGGATTTTGGGGGTTAGAAGTTAGTGGTTAATGGGGTTAAATGGGTTAGGTTTTTAGGGGTTTAGGGTGTCTAATTGGTTAGGGGTTGGGAATTAGGGTTTTAGGGGTTAGGGGTTAAGGGTTTAGAGATTTAGGGTTTAGGGGGTTAAATGGGTTACAGGTTTAGAGGTTTAAGGGGTTAGGGGATTTAGCAGTGAAGGATTTTAGGGGTTAGGGGTTAGGGTTTTGGGGGTTAAATGGAATCCACACTTAAATGGGTTAGGTTTTTAGGGGTTTACGGTGTTGAATTGGTTAGGGGTTGGGAATTAGGGCTTAAGGGTTTAGGGGTTAGGAATTAGGGTTTAAGGGGTCAAGGTTTATGGGTTGGGAATTAGGGTTTAAGGGGTTAGGGGTTTTGGGGTTTAAGGGCTTAAATGGGTTAGGGGTTAACGAGTTAGGGGTAGGGGTTAAGGGTTTAGAGGTTTGGCGTTTAGGGGTTAAATGGGTTAGGGGTTTAGAGGTTTAGCGTTTAGGGGTTAAATGGGTTAGGGGTTTAGAGGTTTAGTGGGGGTAAATGGGTTAGGGGTTAAGGGTTTAGAGGTTTAGTGTTTAGGGGGTTAAATGGGTTAGGGGTTAGGTATTAGTGTTTAAGGGGTCAAGGGTTAATGGGTTAGAGGTTTAGGTGTTTAAGGGGTTGAATGGGTTATGGGTTGGGAATTAGGGTTTAAGGGGTTATAGGTTTAGGGTTTAGGGTTTAGGGGGTTAAATGGGTTAGGGTTGGTTTAGAGGTTTAGGGGGTTAGGGGATTTAGCAGTTAAGGATTTTAGGGGTTAGAAGTTAGGGGTTAATGGGGTTAAATGGGTTAGGTTTTTCGAGGTTTAGGGTGTTGAATTGGTTAGGGGTTGGGAATTAGGGTTTAAGGGGTTAGGGGTTAAGGGTTTAGAGGTTTAGGGTTTAGGGGGTTAAATGGGTTATAGGTTTAGAGGTTTAGGGGATTTAGCAGTGAAGGATTTTAGGGGTTAGGGGTTAGGTTTTTGGGGGTTAAATGGAGTAAACACTTAAATGGGTTAGGTTTTTAGGGGTTTAGGGTGTTGAATTGGTTAGGGGTTGGGAATTAGGGTTTAAGGGGTTAGGGGTTAGGAAATAGGGTTTAAGGGGTCAAGGGTTATGGGTTGGGAATTAGGGTTTAAGGGGTTAGGGGTTTCGAGGTTTAGGGGGTTAAATGGGTTATTATTGGTTTAGAGGTTTAGGGGGTTAGGGGATTTAGCAGTTAAGGATTTTAGGGGTTAGGAGTTAGGGGTTTTGGGGTTTAGGTGCTTAAATGGGTTAGGGGTTAACGTGTTAGGGGTAGGGGTTAAGGGTTTAGGGGTTAAATGGGTTAGGGATTTAGAGGTTTAGTGGGGGTAAATGGGTTAGGGGTTAAGGGTTTAGAGGTTTAAGGTTTTAGGGGTTAGGAATTAGGGTTTAAGGGGTCAAGGGTTATGGGTCAAGGGTTAAGGGGTGAAGGGTTAGTTTTCTGCAATAACATAATTCTCCAATCCCATACACTTCTGCTTGGAATGTCACACTTAACACTCATTTCCTTTTCGGATAATATTATTTATCCCCTTACATCCATACCTAGGAAAATAAACTTCATTTCAATTTAATCTTGTGAAACTAAAGTGGAATATAGGAGGACCCATTCCAAGAAGGGCATCTCACTCAATGTTCAAATAATATTGTTCATTCCCCTACATCCATACCTAGGAAAATAGACTTCCTTTCAAGTTAATCGTGTGAAACTGAAGTGGAAGATAAAGTGACCCATTCCAAGAAGCTCATCTCACTTCAAAAATTTCTCAAGATTTCCAAGAATTTATAACGATATTAAGGTGCTATGCATTGTCTCCTTTATCACCTCATTGCATTTAGTCAATTGTTTTTTAAATTTAAATTTATTCATTAATTTAAAAAAAAATATTATATAAATTATATATAGTTGTTTTTATTTTGATTTATGTTTTAGAATTTTATTTTATTTATATTAATATATCAACTAGTTTTATATAAAATATTTTTAGTTTTTTATATAATATTGATATTACAAAATATTGTAACAAATTTTATTTAATTAAATCTTCATGTATTTTTTTATCATTAATAATAATAAAATAATTTAAAATAAAATTATAATTTTATTATTTTGTATCATTTTTTAATTTTAATAAAGTACTATTTAAATTATATAAAGTACCAATTCTAAAAACTTAATAATTGTTGTGTTTTATTATAGGAATAAAACTTTCGGCTGAGAGTTGAAAAAACTCTAGGATGTTTTTAAAACTCTCATACGAGAGTTTTCTAAACTCTCGGCCGAGAGTTTCATCGGGTAAACTCTCGGGCGCAAACTCTCGTTCGAGATTTTTTTAAACTTTCGGCCGAGAGTTTGGTCGTGCGTTTAAATGTAACTTTAGGCGGGTTAAACTCTCGGTCGAGAGTTTTATAAATTTCTCGTTCGAGACATTATCTTGGCCGAGAGTTTCTGGTCAACGAAAAACACAGAAAATTTTGCAGTTTTCAGGAACCTGCAACTTTGGAGGGGCAGAACACCTAAGAAAACAAAATGTTATATGTCGGAAAAAGTACCATTAGATTCATCTCTGAATCTAGTTTCTGATGATATGAGATTTGTGGAGTTTCATTAAAAAATTCAATTTTTTATTAATTTTTTACTAAACTGTGTCACTGGAATTTCATTGTTCGAAAAATTGCATTGAATGAAAATTCAATAACTTTCAAATGAGAACACCAAAAAATTCAAAAAAATCATACTACACTTCCTCTCCCTGTCTACTTCAAAAGGGTACTCTCATTTTTCTTATTGACGATCACATTGAAAAGAAAATCAAAGGATGATAAAATGTACTAAAACATCACTGTTTTTTTGTCTTCGTCCATTTCAAAAAATAATAAAAAATAGTGATTTAATCCGAAAATTACCAAAAAATAGTCTGTGCACTAGTGCAATATATGCAGATTATGATGATATGGTTTTTTTCCAAAAAATGAATAACCTTCCCTAAAAAAAGTAAAGGATTATAAAGTGACTATTTATGTTTGCCTGGAAATTTCAAGTATATGCAGTTAGTAAACAAGAAATTTATCCCTCTATATGTCAATCTTTTTTTTTTTTTAAATATGGGTATGGAGGTAAGACAAATCTCTACAATTCTTGTTTTTATGTCAAAGCATAATTTGCAATAAAAATATGAGTTTAGTGGAGTTGAAGTTGAAAAACATAGAAAATTACAATTTTCAACGTCAAAAAAGGGCAAAAAGTGTTTCCCAACTTCACATTTTCACCCACAAGTCAAAAAACTAACAAAATTAAAAAACATCCTCTCACATTCATCTCAGGGTGGTGGACATGGTGGATGCATATATGCACGCGTTGGATACTCCCTTTGGATTTTCTAGTCATGTTAGTGGAATTGGATGTGCTCCAGATGATCTTTGATATCGCGCAGATGACCATAGATTATGCACTAGCTTCGACAGACGTGAGATAGTTGCTCCATAGTTTCCTCTTTGGTGAACTATATTCCATTCTAATAGACCATATTATCATTGCGGTCCTCATACCTATGGCCCCAGAGAATTTCTAGGTTTTCTTGGATCCTCCTCAATGTAGGTTTTAACCCTATACATAAATTCCGTGAAAACAAATTCTTAAAAACAAAAAAGTAAACAATGGCAAGAACATAAAGCAAATATACACAGATATTTCCCCTACATCCCAAAACCCGTACTACCAGATTGATTTTTTATTATATTAGTTTCAATGTTCAATACATATATATACATGTTGAAACATTCTTAAACCCCAATCCACAACCCTCGATTAGAACATAACCATAGTTCCCTTGACCAGATCTACAAAATACTATGGCTAGAAAACCATCGTGCCTAAAACCATGTGCAAAACCCATGAAAAAAACCATGGGTTTAGTATGAAATTTCTTGGAAGGTGTACCAAAAATATCTCACTTAAGTCAGGTGAAAAGTGACCCTAACAATAATTGTGGCTGCTTATACTTTAGATATGCAATAATAATGTGAGAAAAACCTGCAGAAAAATAGATGTATGCGATCTAAAATAATAAACAACAAAATTAATCCAATGTAATAACCCAATTATGGAAAAGCATTTAAATAAATAAATCTTTTATTAATAGCACCTGGCGAAGGATATTTACAAAAGGGTCGCAAATCGCCCTTCGTGGGATGGGTCCTTTGATGTCCATGATGCTTTAATGATAGATCTTCCTCTTTCAATATGTGAAAACCAAAAAAATGTTTAGAACTCTTGTGGGAGCTCAAATGCAAGAAGACATTAATTGTGGCAATGATAATGATCATGGAGAAGAGTGAATGAAAAAAAATATTATTTATAACGAAGTATTGGGTTGATCTAAAAAATGGAGAATAATAAAATATTATTGACCAAAATAAAGATCTAACTATTAGGAATAATTTATGATATTTGTGGAGAGGGAAAAGATATTCAAAATTGTCAAATATCTTTATTTAGAAATAATTAACAAATAAAATTTCACGAAGATTAAAAAATGTGTGAAAATGAAATAGTTATTAAATTGTAATTTAACAATTATTCCAAGAATGGAGCTAAGGAATAATAAATAAATAGTGATTTATTTAATTATTCCTAGGTGATTTAGTCAAATGTGACAAGGAATAATTATAAAAAAATGATTTAATAACTATTCTTAGAGAAAATTAAATAAATAATGGTTCATTCAATTATTATCATGGGGTTTTTTTAATTTTAATCGGAAATAATCTAATAAAAATGATTTACTAAATGATTTCCTATAGTGAAAGTGATTTTACTATGGTAAAATTAAGCTTACATGGTTTATTTCGATCCACCTAGTTATAAATGAATAAGTGATCATTTTTTGGTGATAACAGATTACCCCCCAACGAATGAGTGTTAGGAGAAAATCATATGACTAAAATACATTGTAAGTTACACTTCTACAAGACACCAAAGGGGAATCAGAGAGAGAGAGAGAGAGAGAGAGAGAGAGAGAGAGAGATACAACTGAAGAAATGCAAGGAAGGACAAAAATGGAGGGGGCGAGACCTACTAAAATGATATAACTCTCCTTTTATTTTGGAGTACATGATCTCAAATGATGCGGGGATGGGATACCCATCCCCTCTGAGATCACTGAGTACAAAGAATAATGGTGATACCAAAAATGTGGGACTGAGCTATAAAGTACACGATACATGATACATGGTACACTAGCATCAATGGGCCAGGACATAATAGAATGAATCCCATATACATAATGCACCTAGAAAAACATAGGCCAAGAATAAATACAATAAAATCTGAGTACATGATTCATAATTCCCCTCGAGCTGATATGTGTAGGGGGAATCGCAAAAAAAGAAGCCCTGCTAAATAGGAAAAGGCTCTAAATATCTAAATGGATCACATGAAGGAAACATGCATGTTGTGAGCGCAGCAAGCGGCTGAAATCGAACCCATCAAATTTTTGGAACTACATCTAAGGATGGATCATGATATGAGGACATCCAGGCATGTGGGGGGCTACCTGAAGGGCCAAACCCTCATGAGGTCTGGAAATATAACACACACTTGGGAATCATTGGTACAATCTGTTGGATCACCAGACCATCAAGTGTATGATTCTCAATCATGCGATAATGAGTTGGAGTAGAGCACGTGAGAAACAACTAAGTTAAAGGGAAATGAGGATTCCATTTTATTGATTTGAGGAACAGAACAATGATGAAATTTGGAACCAAGGTACACAACCCTCTAGACCATACTTCTAGAATAAATATGTTGAATTGAAAGAAGAATGCCCGCCAGAGTTGAGGCAATAAGGAATCCTCAACAAAGGAACGAGGGATCATAGTAGAGAGACTGATGGATTGACACCAAGGATGATAATGGAGGGATACAAGAGGAGAGGTAGATTGACGAATTCCCTTGTCAGAGCATAATATATATGGTTGAATTGACAGCTATTGACTCGATTATATAGGGGATGGTCAATTACTCAAACGAATAATTTTATGAGATGGAACAGTATAGTTGGAGGCCAAAAGGAGAAAAAATGGATGAAAGAAACACAACGATGGATAAAATACTGTATCAAGATGCGATGGGACTCAAAACAGACTCCAGGAATGCAAGGGTGACTCATCTCAGATGCTTTGATCAAGGGTGACTTGATGATGCTACCACATGGGATCGACCCAAGGGGACCATAAAAAACATGAGTAAATAATGGTTACTCATGACGCATGAGTAAATAATGGTTACTCATGATGCATGAGTAAATAATGGTTACTCATGACAAAAATTGACACATGAGTCAGAAAGTGATAAGGAAAAGTGGTACCAAAGTACAGGTAGATCATATGAAGAAATTGGGTTTTAATTAGAAGCAAGGTGAAAATTCGTGGAAAAAATGGCTTCTAGGTGAAGTGTCAAATTACCAAAAAACAAAGGAAGACCCATCATAAAAATTGGTGAAAAATTTCCAACGGTGATGAAGGTTCGTCAAATCGAGCTACAGTTTGGTCGAAATGGGCGACATAAAAACTAGGGTTTTTCCTATGAAAGGGCTTCTTGCCTCAAAATCCAATTCATTTTCATAGTGAGTTGTTGGATAATTTGGAGAGGAGGAGAAGGCCCTAAATCTTGTGGAGATCATAGCTGACAAACCGACAGTTAGAATCAGGATCTGTGAGTTGGAGGTAGGTGGCCTAATCTTACTCTTCATTTTCATTGGTTTGGAATTTCATATTGGGTCTTTAGCTCTCCATGGGGGACCCCTGATAAGAATCATAGTCACAACCCAATTTTGGGGCATTTTTCTACATTCTGGAATGTAGAAACTAGGATGATAAGTGTGTCCATCACATTTTTGAGAGAAAAAGTTGTTTTCTTGGCTAGAAGGAAAAGCAGGATCAATGGTCCATGGGGAGTTGAAGTTAAGGACCAGAAATGTATGACTTTGACTCTGAACTGACAAAAAATAATGGTATTATGCAATTATTTTAGAGTTAAAGGTTGCATGACGAGAAACAGATTTAGAGAATCTTCATGCTGAGATTTAGGGGAATCTAACAGTCATAGGTGTTTTGGCTCAGTATGGGGTGCTAATTTCTAGGAGAACCCATTTATGAGGGTAGGTGAGCCCTTTCTGTTGAGGATTTTGAGCTACTAGGACCCAGACCAGGAGGCATTTTTGGTATAGGGCCATAGGATCGAGTAACGATCCAGGACATATATTTTCTGATAGGGCTTCCCCCCTTAGGGATGGTAGGGGAGATACATCCAATGTTGACTTGTGGGAGGCATATAGATGAGTTTTTGGATTATCATTGTAGACCTGGTGTTCGTGAAAAGGGCACAACCATCCATATCAATGACTTAGAGAGGTTGGAGACACGAGATACAACCATAACATTTCTAGGATCTTGGGTATTCATGCCTTTAATAACATCACTAGGGGGCATATGATGCTTTTGGAGAGTGTGTTGGAAGGTACCTACTATGGGTGGGCCCAGATGATTTTTTTGCCATTGAAACAAAAATTGAAATTATGTAGGTGGTGAACGAATTATAAATGTTCATTTGGAACAGTTCTGTGCTCATTCTTCTTTGAGAATATCCCAACCATCTGTCCACATGTATAGATATGTGATGGGGGCCCAAAGGAGCCCAGGATGTGCCGCTGGGAGAAGCTATTATGATGAGGTGGAGTAGGGGGAATCAGATGAGTGTTTTGACCTAATTTCTTTACACATTGGAACCATATTCCATTGTACATATATTATTATCCATATAGTGGCATGAACTATCAAGGGGGATTCTGAATTTCCACTACTACCAGGATGACCATGGGTTCTAGGTGGTAAGTGAAAGTTAATATATTTTTGGTAACATGTAAATTTTAGAAAATGTATACACATGGTACTTATTTACAAACTTATGGTATGCAAATATAGCACCAGCGAAACCGATAGGATATACGGGCTGAGCCACAACGCATGGGGTTGAATATCATGGTTGATCGACGTCATGAAAAATACTAGATAGTGATGCTCTACTAGAGGAACTTTGTCATATTTTCAACGTGCTACTGACTGGGGTGACAGAGCACACGTGGAGTGAGTTAAAATATCACTATACGGATGAGTGCATTGGTCTTCCCTTAGAGTGGTGAGGTATCATGTGGCGCATAGCTATGGGCAGTCAAGTAGTTTAAGACCTACGAGATAGTGGTATGAATCCTTTGGCTCGGGGGCCTCTATATGATAGTGACTAAGAATAGGGACATGCGGGTCCTATTTTTGATATTGTAACTTGCGATGGGTATGTCGAATGTATTTAGAGTAGTGGACTCCAAACACTTATATGTTTTTATATTATGATACATAATACGATATGCATATTTTTGTGACAATTTTGGTTCACCATTAGTTTATGTTATGGTTGCATTCTGGTATATGTATGTGATAAATTCCAATCTAGAATGTTATTCGAAATGGTATCTACATAGTGATTTTGGGCTCTACGAACATGACTGGATGTATTAAATTCAAATTCATTTGCTATAATTTTAACTCACAGATAATTTCTAAATAAGACAAGATAATACGCATGATAAATGCCATTCAATTGCATGACAAGTATCAAGGAATCATGACAAACATGAAGGTGAAGGATGCTGCGATCAAGGGCATCAACTAACAAACCTGTCACAACATCATATTCATCATGGTTATTGGTGGTAGATCCAATGCATATGCCATTGGAGTGAACTAACAAATGCATAGGGGTGAAAATGGCCTATGTTGCTAAGGCAAGATTCTTGGAGAAGCGACTCGCACCATCGACATAATCGATATGAGGTTTGGATGATGGATCCATATGAAAGACGCAAGAAGAAAGTGAATGAGATGAGAAAACGACGAGAGATAGTTTCAACACTGGGACGATAGAAATCATCATCGATGAGGAGGTAGAAATGGGCTTGTTGTCAAATATGTCATCAAGCATCACGGTTAAGATGGGCGACGGATTTTTGGTTTCACAAAGAGGTGAGGATGATTGTGGAATTCACAACATATTTATCATGGGTTTGCTGAGAAAGGAAATGCACATTATGGTGCATATCATCCCAAGGATAATCAGAGGTGATTATGGCTTCCATGATGTCTTAATATAAATGAAAAATGGGTAGACGGGAGGAGGAGAGACCACATGATGTGGAGGAATTAATTGAAGCATTATTATGAGAGACAAGGTTCACATGTGCATTTCCAATAGGAGGGGACGAATGAATAGTAGATGGGGGGAATAAGAAAGGTATCTTACCAGATGGGGGGAATAAGAAAGTTATCTGACTAAATGGATAGTGACCAGTAGTTACTGCTCCTGGATGTTTAAGACCTGTAGGAATGATTCCTGGTTGGAAAGGACTAGGAGAGACACCATTAGAAGGAAGTGATCCTTGAGTAATTATACTTGAAGGTTGGGTTGAGTTGAGAATAACAAGTTGCAGAGGCGATTACTGTTGGATGGCCATACCAGACCGCTTGTGAGCAACCCATGATGCATGCAACATGAAAAAAATGGACGAGCTAGGCTCAGAAGAGGTAGGTGGTGAACCATAATAAGCACCAAGCAAAGAGGAATCTTTGTAGACTCTGGGAGAGACATTAGTGAGGAATATTTGTAGACTCCAGTCATAAATGATATATTGGATTCAGGTTAAGTCTAAGCCTTAGGATCATAGTATGCCAGTTGATTGATGTTGATGATATTTCCGTTATGAGGAAATCACATCTTACAGAAAAACGCAGACGTGACAACTAAAATGAAATAGGTGTAACTACAAACCAAAATAATGTTATAATCTAATGGGGCATCAATGACTTCAATGTTAATAGAGATAGTCTTGCCGGAAAATGGGGTCAGTTCAGGCGAACCAAGTTGCTTCCAAACACTAGCAACCATCACACACATGGAGGCGCCTTTGTCTATGACACATCAAACAATGATGTTTCTTATGGAGAATGGTATTTGAAATGAAAAATATGAAGGAATGGGGGGATATTCTACTTGAGAAATGTCAAAGACAATCATATGATTGTCAGAAGGATTCACAACACCTAAAGAAGAGAGTAGAGCTTTCTGTTGGGGTGGGAACGTCTGGAAGACTTCCAACATTGACATGGTAGTAGGAGACTGAGCCAAGTCATATAATATGCTAGAGGTTTGGGTGGCTTTAGCTGAAGTAGCGTTTCAACATAACGGACCTTTAAAAATTAGGGATCTTAGGGATAACCTGTGCCTTAGGTTGAGGGATCTGTAACATACCATTTGATGATGAAGGAGGATTAGTGGAAACTTGAGGTTGAGACTCAGTCAGAGACTTAGCAGGTGGCTTATCATATTGGTGTGATCGAGTATGAAGGTTGACTTGTTCAGTGTTGACCTCATCAGAATTCATCATAAGAATCTTGGGGGGGGATGTCTAACCTTGTGTAGGTTGGGCAGCTAGATATCCTTGGTGAGGAAAAGGATTGGTAAGCACAACCAGTTGAGGTGAAGCAGGAGCCAGAGGTGTCGGGGCCATGGGTTTTTATCCTCCAGGGGTAGCTACTTGAGCTTCCCATACTTGATGCATCTGAGGTAAAAAGGGACAATCATGAGACGTATAATTTCCATATATGCCGTAACAGGCACAATGCTTATTCATATGAATAACCTTATTTTTCTTGGGTTGTCTACCCTATTGCTGGGTTGGGAGATTAGGTTAGTTCCATAGGGTGCATTAGGTGGTAGACCCTGGTTATCCTCATTACCTTCAGATTTTTGGTTCTAGTTACCTTTCCCCTTATTATTTTTCTTTGGATTGGGGGATTGGTTGTGCTCTGTTGAGCATACACTTGAACTTGAGGAGGAGGTTTCTATTATGACAGAGGTTGAGGAGGCATTTGGGGATGAGGCACTAGTGTTGGAGGGGATGGAGTGCTAGGCAGTGCATATGGAAAATACGAAGGAGGGGAAACATTTGGATAAACAGGTTAAGCAATATTTGGTCCTGACATCTGCCGATGCGGTTGGGGATATGCATATGGCATGCTTTGACTTGGAAAAGGTTTTACTTGAGGAGGGGGATAAGTATAAGAGGAACTGGTCCTCCCCTGGGGTTGACCATAACTCATTGGAGGTGGAGTATATGGTTGTAGGTGAGGGTGTGAAATAGATCCAATGATATCGTTTGTGGCATGAGATGCCCCTGATGCATTAACAACACCAGGCTTAGGGAGATCAGGAAGAACAATATAAACATAACCTGATTGAGCATAGATAAAGTCATATTTCAAAGCTACTTGGAGCGCATCTTCCTTATATTGAGGAAAGTGTGAAGTGACATATTTTCCTATGGAAGCCAAAAGCAATCAAAGGAACCAATCCATGTAAACACGATCTTCGAATTCAGGGGCCCTACTCATGCTCCTCCTTTTGCACCATTCTTGTACATGGTCAGATAGGCGAGGGGAAGAAGTTTGATGGAAGGAAGTGAAGATTTCAGTACTAGTGTCATAACAGAGAGGTAACTGGAGATAGGATAAAAAATATTTGGCAAGAGTTGCAAAAGTGGAATGAGTGGATCTAGGTTGATCGACATACCACTTAGTGGTAGCTCCATTAAGAGTGCGATGGAATAAAATTAGACAAATGGACCCTTTAGTGATGGAATTAGATGAACACAACATATAAAATGAGCGAACATGATTTGTGAGATATTCTCTAGGATTTACTCCAAACTTGGGTGTGTCAGAAGGAAGTTTGGTAGTCATAAATGACCAATTTGGGTTATGGAGAATAGGATCGTTGATCAACTACTTAAAATCGTGGAAACTCAAACCAGCTATGAAGGGTAGCAATGGAGTAGGAGTGACCATACCATAAGAGGTTCCACTGGTGGGGTTACCTGGGTTAGCACTTGGGTTACCACCTTGGTTTCCCACACCTGCGTTGGTGCCTAACATGGTGGTGGTACGAGGTTGAGAAGACACATAATCAAAGGAAGAACTGGATGAATCAGTATAACCAGAGTCATAATGAGGAATTGAGGGAGGATTGGGAGGATGAAATCTAACTCAATGGGGAGGATTAATATGTACTAATGGGAACTAAGGGCGAAGGCCTCGAATTCTATGCAAAAGACACCTAGGGGCATAATGATGTCAAGACAATGATGAAACTAAGGACTAAAGTATGATAAGAAAAAAAGAGTAACAAACAACAAAATAACACCTAGTGTAGTGGTGCCAAGTGTAAACTAACTATATAGTGATGCTACTATAATAAAAGAAAACATGTCATATCAAATAAAATGACCACTAGCCTATAAGTGATCTAAACCCTTAAACAATCCTAAATTTATTGTTTTATATGGCCTTCCAAATAACTTATTACTTGACAGAATTTGATCCCCATGTTGGCAAAAAAGGAGGTCTCTGGGCAAGACCTAAGTTTAGGTTTGACGCCAACAAGGTTTTCGCAGTAGTCTAGGACAACCCCGACATTTTCACCCCTAAGGCATGCCGTGACCTTAATAAGATTAGAGGCTAGATAGTTTATGTTGAGAAAATATTACTAACACAGAAAATAACTATGAGCAGGTAGAAGTTACATATATATCTTAACTCTAAGAAGTAGCTATCATTCATCAGGACATGTTTAGAGCACTAAGTTAAAATTTAAATTAGGCATGCATTCACCATAACCAAGTAAACATCAACCCACTCATGATATAAACCACAACAGCAACCCGATTCCATTAAGTTAGATTAAAATAGCATACACATACTCTGCAGAGTCTATTACAATTCAGTTCAGTACAAAAGACTTCACACAGAGCTCTCTTGAGGCTTTGCTTCCTATCGGCCTCTCGCCGTACTGACTAAATAACTAACAAAACTGACTGTGGAATCACTTCTTTCCAGCCTATTTGTTTTCCATCAACTAACACTGTCAGTCCTTGCCTCTTTTGCGCTCGTCTGTTCCCTTGCACTTCACTACCTTCCACTTCTTCTTTATCAATGGGGGTTCTATTGTTTGTTCTTGTCTCCCATCTCTACCATTTCTATTTTTCTTTACGTATGCCCCGCCACCTATATTCTGGCTCTCCGAAACCATGACAACTTCCTGCCTACCTTTATTGCACTCTGCCACCTGTCCTCCGGCTCTCCACAACTCCAAAACTGTTCTATCAAAAAACAAAGGCTCCAACAAGCCCTAACCACACGCTATTGACTCGTCCCAAGTCAATATTTACCTGTTGTTTTGGCTTTAGGTGGTTTGTCAGCCTCTAGTGCTGGCCTAGTTTCTCCTGTTGCTTCTATCTCTGTCATCTTGTTTTAGTTTTCCTTGTTCCAATAAAGCCCCCAAATCGGGAACCTTGCTCAATGCTGATGTTCTGAGTTCTATAAACTCAACTATCACTTATTGCCACACTTTAAGCATGGGATCCATTTTAGTGATGACCTTGTCAGCCTCAGTCGCATCTACCACCCACGTCAGCTTGCTGAACACCACCCATATCTTCGGTTCTGCTTCAGCCACCAATTGTTGTACTTCCTCAGCTTTTTTCTTCACAGGTTGCCTTAGGTCCCTCAGAAGTTGCTTCGTTGACACTGAGCATTCTTCAATTCCCTGAATTTTGGTTTCAAGCACATCTGCTTGGTCATAAAGTTGTGTTTTGCTGACCGGATCTTTGGCTCCTCTGATCTCAAGGAAAATTTTCTGAAGTTGCTCCGAAACTGGTTGTGCTTTCATTGTCAAGGAGTTTGAGCATTCATGTAGTTGCTCCAATAGGTTGTATGATTCCTTGACCATAGTTCCAAGGGTTTCCTTTATTCCATGCATTTTTCACTACCTCTCTGCTATTTTCTCGGCATATACTATGGAGGGATCTAGCAATGTTGGCCTGACTGCAAGCGCCTCCTTCATTTCTTGGTTTTCTCTACTCAAGCTCGTGCATGCCATCTTTACTCGAATGGATATTTCAACCATTGAGCATACCAAAATATCTTCTGGTGTTTTGCTGTCTTGGGCGATGAAGGTCGGCCATAGGTCTTTAAAGAACTCTGTTACTTGCTCTAGCTGCTTTTGTAGGGTATCCTTCTCACCTTGGAGTTGATTGCACTCATTAATAATCATAATCACTTTCTGTTGCTGCTGCTCAAATTTCTGTTGGATGTCATTATGCAGACCTTCTTCTTGTCATACCATTGTCTGGATGAAACTGAAAAATTGGCTAGCTCCCCAATTTTGTAGGTTCTAAGTGCTCGACATATCTTGGGTCAGATATCTCTTCCTAAGCAGTTTCCCGCTAGCGATTGATATTTCAGAATGTCCCTGTGTAGATGTTGGATGACTTTGTTGCAGCTATTGTGGTTCAAGGATGTGCAGACTAGTAGATGGTATGAACTATTACAACACTAGATCAGATTGCTGGAATGGATTTAGCTCTGGTGGGGTGGGTGTTGTATCAGAAATGAAGGACCCTTCCTGGATTAATAAATTTAGAAATATTCCATGTCCCACCGTGGTTTGGTCAACCTTAGGTACTCGAGCCGTACCCGAGTTAACTTTTGCCTCGATATCAACATTTGTTATGGTTCCTGGTGGTATCAGATCTGAAATGGTTGCAAATGTGGACAAAGTGTGGGTGGGGTGGTCCTTGGATGTGAATGTGGTGCGCAGTGACGGATTTTGTGTATGGAGTGGTGATGATGTTTCGATGTTCAGGATTGATGATGGATCGAACACAGGTAGCGCAGAGGTTGTCTAGGTGGCAACCTTTGGCTCTTCTTGAATCAGTATTCCTATCACCATAGGCTTGGGCTGGTCTTCTCCCGTGAGTTCAACCACTTGTTTAGGTGTTGTGGTTTTTTCTTTCTTTCCTTTAGGTGTTGGTACTAGAGGCTTAGTCACCTTGGTTTTGCAGATTGGAGTGACTGTGGTCAGCAAAGGGGAATTGAATGTGGTGGATGGTAGAGCAGTAATGATGGGGTTGTTTGTGGACGAGGATGCAAAATTCAATGTATGAAACTGAGAAAAAGTTGTAAATACAGTAGATGTGCTTGTAAGAGTAAATATTACCTTATTTAAGCCTTTTACCCATGTGTTGGGCTAGTACAATAGTGGCCATAGTTGCAATTGTGAGATCCTCTGCATTGGTTCTTCCAGTGTCTCCCCTAGGAGTGCTCTTGGTAGCATTGCCTCAAACAAGTAATGTGAGATCCCGCTTCTAATCTCCATCGCCGCTCCTGGCCATGAAGAAACCTCTGTGTGGAAGGCCTCTTACTCTATTTGAAACTTCAATGGATTCTTAAGGACAGTATTTTTGTCCATGCAACTTGGTTAGATATAGGTTTTATTATGGTTCACCCCAAACCATATCTGTGGAGAGTATCTATCTAATATGCTCCTTGGAACCCTTTTTTGGCTCCCAACCATGTCAACCATCTATCTGTACTAGACTGTAAAATATTCCTCTTTGACTTCTTTAGTAGTTGGGTCCCCTAATACTCTCCATGGCGTGAACCTTTGGGCCATTGGTTGTTCGTGAGTAATTTCTGTGAGTTGTCTGATCCCTGGGTAACTCCACTTCCACATTGCGAAGGCTATGATCAGATAACCATAGATGAATCATGTGGCTCACTCGTAGTTGTAATCACAAGCCTCAAACAACTCATTTAACAAGAATTTGCACCAATTCAGTTGTTTTCCTTGAATGCAATGCTCCGCAACTGAGATTGTGTCTAGGGTGCATTCCCCTTTAGTGTAGTGCCTCTTCGTTTTCACAACTATTAAATAGCAGGCGAATTTTGCAGCTAGCTTGTTTATGAGGTCGATTTTTTCTCCCTTTCCTCCTCTTCTTGTTTCATACTTCTTGTAATAGTCAAAATATCCTATCTTCTTAGCTCTCTTGGGCACATTTTTAAAGGTTATTGAGACGTTGTTTCCTTCCGCTGATAGCCCTATAAGTCTGTGTATGTATTTTGCATGAATTAGGATCTCCCTCCCAAGACATAATGATCCATTTTGAATTATACTCATCAAGAACTTGGTGCATTGCATTTCTTCTCTCATCGTCCCAAATACCGGAAGGCTCCTGAGGTGCAGGATTTTTGACCTCTGAATGCCTCTCAAGTCTGGGTTCATCTTTGCTGCTTCACCTCCTCCCTCCGTTGCATAATTTTTGATGTACACCTACCTTTTCATGGCTGGGAACTGGTACGATTCTGTGAAGTATGTATCTATCAATGAGGCATTATTGCATGTTCCTATCAATGACTCTTCCATCGAGCTCGGGCTCGATGACTGAGGTGGCTATCTTTGTCATTTTCTTCATTCTGATGTATAATTGAATTGTTGTTGCTGGTATACTATTGTGAACTTATGCTACTGATCGGCTGCTTTGAACTTATGCTGCTGAAGTTGGGCTTGTCATTATAGCCATTTATTTTTCTGATAACTCAAAATTTTTCGGAATTATGGTACTTTCTTCCTTCATGTGGGTTAAGTAATGTTACTGGAACGAATGATGTTGATGTGACCCCATAACTAATTATTTCTTGTTTTCTTTCCCATGGCTATAATCGTGTGATTAATTACCGGGGTGAGTTGTACTCTGACAATGTTGATGCTGGCTTCAGGAGTCGAGTAGACATGATGGAAAATAAGTATGGCATAATATGGAAACTTTATTACGGCATGGGGGTTACTAATTACGGAAGTAATTTTTCAAATTCAGGTGATCCTATGGACTGAAAACTATATGATGGGTTATTATGGGCGAATGATATTTGACACGCTTAGGCTATGTGATATTGTAGACTCTCCCCCTTGACCACAATTGGTTGCGATGTGGTCTCCACATCACAACAGGGACGATTTTTGTTTTTGCGTGACTTTACGAGCTTCTTATTGAGGATTCCTACTATAATGGGTTGAAAATATTAAAACATAACTATTCTATGGATAATCTCAGTTGCGAGAGAGTTATTTACTCTATCTACGCTACTCTACTCTACTGACTACTCTCAGGTGTGAGAGTTATTAAAAAACAATTGTTGTGCTTACTCATGATATGGTTTTAGGCGTGAATCATTCACCCATCCTTGAAGTATTTCTTCGTCTAGTTGCACCAGCCTGACCGTGCCTAAGTCTCTTATCTCTATGACATAATATGGTCCCACCTAGTGCATTCTAAGTTTCCCTGGGAACTTCTAGAATTTTTTGTCATAGAGTAGTACTTTTCCACCAATAGTGAATGTTTTGTGCTTGATGTGACGGTCATGTTTTGTGCTTGATGTGATGGTCATGCCAGGATTTTTGTATCTCTTTCTATATTGATTGATGGAAATCTGTCAGAAATCTATCCTCTTCAAGCTCCTACAATTCATGCCTCTATCATGTGTGTACAGAGATGGAATCTTCCTCTATCATGTGTGTTTTTGAAGAAATTAAGAGGTTTGGTATGATAAACTTGGCTGGTATTAATGCCTCTTTCCCATATACCAACTGGAATGGAGTCTGATTATGCAGTCTCTTTATGGTTTTCCTGTATGCCCACAACATGGCTGGTATCCTTTCTTCCCAGTCATCACGGTTAGTGTTTCATATCTTTGTTAGTCATTTCTCCAAGATTTTTTGAAATGCCTCGACAGTTCCATTTGCCTGAGGGTGGTATGGGCTGCTTTTTTGGTTTTTTATCATAAAGTTGTCTAGCAGTGACTTAACTGTAGCATTAATGAAATGCATGCCTTGATCATTTGTTAGGCTCCTGGGACAGCCGAATCTGCTAATGATGTTCTCAAAAATAAATCTGGCTGTTGTGTCTGCTATACAGTCCCTTACTGGTGCTACCTCTTCCCATCTTGTGAGATAGTCGGTTGTGGTGATCATATATCTTGTCTGTGAGTGTTGTGCCATTGGTGCAATTGGTTCTATGAAGTCGACGACCCATTTCTCAAATGCCTGCATAGCCCTTACAGTTTGTAGTGGAAACTCATCACAGTGTGAAGGTCGTCCTTTTCTTTGGCATACTTCGCATTTTTTCACATATGCTTTACTATCTTTGTGCACTGTGGGCCACCATAACCCTGCATGTAGTATTTTCCTTGCGGTGGGATTTGGGCCGACATGGCCTCCCGCAACCCCACTGTGACACTCCCACAAGATGTCTTCCCTTTCATGATCTAGGACACATCTTCGTAGAATATGATCTAGTCCCATTTTATACAAATTCCCTACTATGAGTTGATATTCGGCTGCTTTAACTACCAGATGTATATTTTGTGTTGCCGTGTATTTTGCTGGGCATTTCCCTATTGTCAAGTATGTCACTATCTATTATAGATAATCTGGGATGGCTTCTACTCTGAAGATATCAACATATGGTAGCTAGTCATCAAGGGATCTCCCGTTTTCACTTTTCTCCAATCTTGATAAGTGGTCAGGACCAACATTTAGCCTTCCTAGTTTTACTATTACTTCAAAAGTGAACTCCTAGAATAGTAGGAGCCATCTACAGATTTTGCCTTCAAGTACAGGTTTTTTTACTATATATTTTAATGTTGAGTGATATGTGAAGAACTTGAATGCCCCTCCCAATAAGTAGTGATGAAATTTCTATAGAGAGTATACCATAGCAATAGCCTCTATTTATGTTGTTGTGTAATTCCTTTCAGCCGTTGAAAACTTCCTGCTTGCGAAGTACATTGGATTATCTATGGAGGTTTCTCCTGGTTGAGCTAGCACTGCTCCCAAAGCAATGTTTGAGGTATCAATGTGGACATGAAACTGCTGATCCAAATTAGGATGGGCCAAAATGGGTGCACTTGGTATTTTCTCTTTCTATGTGTTTAGTAACTTAGTGCATTCATCGTTCCATATGAATTGTTCTAACTTCCGCAATATTTTTTCTAATGATGCTGTAATTTTTTCATAGTTGCAAATGAACCTCCTGTAGTATCCTGTGTGTCCCAGTGGTGACCTCAAATTTTTTGCAGTTTCTGGTGCTTCCATGTTCACAATGACTGCTACCTTTTCTGGTTCCACACATACACCTTGCTTGCAAACGACATGTCCCAAAAGTGCTTCAAAAGGTACTGCAAAGATGCACTTTTTGAGATTGAGATAAATTTGATGTTGTCTACACCTGTCAAACATTATTCTGAGCAGAGTTGCAAGGTTCTTCAGTAGGCTGTACATTGTCCAATCATCCATGTATACTTCTAGGAACTTATGGATATAGTCTCTGAATACTGTTATTACTATCCATGAAAACACAGCTGGTGCATTCTTTAGTACAAAAGGCATGAAATAATAGGAAAATGATCCCCATTATGTTGTGAAAGTAGTTTTCCTTTTGTCTTATTCTACTATTCTCACCTGATGATATCTTGAGAAGCCAACTGTGAATGAGTATGCTTCATTTCCCGCTACATTGTCAAGAACCTCGTTGCTAAATTGAGTTGGAAATGGATCATGAATGCATGCATTATTCAGACTTCTGTAGTCCACACATACTCTAATTTATAATTTCTCCTTTTTACTTTGTATCACAATTGGCCTGACCCATTTTTCTTCCTCAACTGGAAAAATCAAGCCTGCCTTCAACATTTTGTCTATCTGTAATATTCCTAAATTAGCGTGCAGCTAATTGGAATATTAATTTTTGATTTTTTCCTTTATATAGAAGAATAAGTGGGTAGAGAGAGCCATAAATCTATTTAGTAGGAATAAAACCACTCCTAATGTGAATAGAGGTCATCTAAGTAGCTGGATTAAGCACCCTTATGTGTAAAAAGGGGTTGGAGCATGTAGAATGGGTCAAATTTGACTAAGTCAATATCGTTGGTATGGAAGGAGTGGCATTCATTGAGGGACATCACAGTTTTGGAGGGAGACTCCATGCATGGAAGTAGTGGCTTTAATGAGTGGGGTCCAAGATGAGGAAGCTCACCAAGAATATAAGGAAGGGGATGGCATCCATAGAAGGCATGATTTGATTATTATTTTTTCTATGGTCTATATGACTTGTTTCTCTCTTCAGCTATTTAACGAAGACTACAGTGCTGTTTGGCACAAGGGTGTTCCCGAGCGGGAATCCCACCTTCATCTTCGGGGGACTTCGAGTGCCCACTCAGGAGAAGAATTTGGGCTACACTTCCACATTCTGGCATCAGGCCAAGCTCCATATTTCTTCTAAAATTAAATTTTTGCTGAGGGTTGTGCTGTGTTGTAGGGTGCAGTATTGGAGATTTGATTTGGGTCATTTCTGAGCTAGTTTTCAGTGGAGGATTGTTTCCTTCCATTGGGAGGCTAGTAAAGAAGGCCCTTGATATTTATTTCTACATTTGGCACCAAGACAAGGTGATATTATCCCCTAAAGCATAGTTTTACTCTGGATCTGTATTATTTTAGGGAGGAGTTGCAGGGGTGGTTTCAGTGCATGATTTGGGGAGTGATTTCTTCAGTGGAGGGGACAACCTTTCATTCAGAGGGTCTATTGGAGAAGAGCTACATAATCCCACATCAGCTTCAAAAATATCTTTCCATTTTATTTTTTGTAGCAAACCTTCTGCCTTAGGCTGCAACTCACACTTAGATCTTTTGTGTATTTTCCGGAAACCCTCTTGGGTTGTCTTGGAAAGGTGATATAGTGCCTAGATATTTATGTGTAGTATATTGTGAGGCATATATCAGTATTTTTACATCGTTGTATGCTATATTTCTCTAGCTATGATCTTTATGACTGCAGTGTAGCAACTCTCCGACATTTTGTATAGTAGCACCATTTCACTTTTGAGAGTGATTGTTCATGGGAGGCTTGTTTCATCATATCATATGATTTGTGCCTCACTATTTTGTATGTATTTGCTGCTGATATTCATAATATAATGGCTCCATATTGGTCTCCTATGTTTATGCATTGATTTTCACTACTATTTCCATTTTTGTGTTCAAATATTGCTGCTTCCCTATTTGGGAATATTACAGTGGTGTCAGAGCATAATCTTGGCTCAGCCTGTGGATCTCAGCCATTATTCTATCAGGAGAGTAAGAAGAAGAAGAAAGAGATCAGAAATGATGGAAGGAAAGAGCTTTGCATCGTCACTTTTTAGATCTATGAAGGACCTCTCCAAGGAGGTCAAGCAAAGGATAATGGAGAAATGCAATGAGACCTCTAGAGGGTTTCAAGATGAGGAACGTCCATGCACTTCCTTTGAGCAAAAGAGAAAACCGGTATTGCATAGAGCTCCAAAGAAATATACTATGTCCACTTTCTTTGAAGAGGAAGGTGAAAGACATCGAGATGGAGGAAACTTAGATCATGAGATTCTAAGTGAGTATCTTTCTGAATATAAATCTCAATCAAGAGCTTTCAAGGAGAATCTAACTCCAACAATTTATTCAGATCAAAATATAAAGGATACCTTGTAGCAATAGAAGAATAAAACAAAATAGATTCCTATTGTGTACTTTTGATGGGTCATATACATTCATAGCAAGGGCTTGGAGGAGTAGGTTAGATGCATTCTTCCTACTACATCCAGTAGTAGAAAGAGAAGCTGTTGATATTGTAGCACTGCACCTCGAGGGTGAAGAAAACATTTGGTGGTTCAGTTGTTTGAGTCATGCCAAAGTGATCACTTATGTATATTTTACTCAAAGGTTGAACAAGAAGTTTGATAAGAAGAAACCAGAAGAAAAGAAACTTCCACCACCACTTACTGCAAGGATACTTACATCAGGAGAAGGAACACTGGCACCTTTGCAAAGTGGTCTTGATCTCTTGACATTTAGAGTCCCATGAATTATTTAGGAGATTCATGAGGACGAGGAGACTTATACTAGCGCTGGTGCAGGAGTAGAGGAGCAGCCATCATCATCACCAGTAGTTGGGGAAGTCATCACACCGGTGGGAGGAACCCTTGTAGTAGTATAAGATGTTCCCAAGCTAAAACAAGATATGCAAATGTTTCCACTTTCTATTATTTCAGCACATCATATGGAAGGCTGCGGGGACATGCCATTGCATGACCTAGGGTCAAGACACACTGCTAATTTAGAGCAGCAGAATATCACTGTGCAAAGGACCCTTGATAGGTTCAAGGAGGAGATATACATTCATCCTAGTATGTCATTGTTGAGATGCACACAAATTTTTGGGTTGGAGTGTAGATTTTTGGAGGATGGGATGAGTATTGTCCTATTCAATCCAATGTAGAACTATATGTTCAGGATTGTGCATAATCATGAGGCAGCATGTGTACCAACATGGAGATAAACAATGGTGTCATTGGGCAACAGTGATGAGTTGGGGGCCCAACCATTATTGGAGCATTCCAATGACCATTCTACATGTATAGCAGGGGATAGGCAAATGGTCAATGAGAGACATCTTATCTCCCATTACTATGGCATGTCCTTCTTGATGAGAACCTCACAACTCAATGAGAAGTATTTGCCTTAAATATATTTGAATCCTTATGGATTCAACATGGTCATGGATGACTGGTCTTCATGTGGAGATCTCCAGGAGGCTACACTTCAACATCCCATGAAGTGTAGAGACAATGGTTTGATTTGGGAGGATGGTATTCTCCATTGGAGAAATACCCATTTGGAGAATGACAATAGACACTCACCATTGGTTGGATGGGTGATGCTGATGAGCAAGAGGTTGGTGAGCCACTTGCAGATCTATGACACATGGCAACAAGAGGCATGGCTGCGCTGGCTACTCTTGAAATAGTTTGGCCATCATGTATCATATCCTATTTTAAAGGGTGTGTTAGTGGTTGGGACATGACATGACACTTGCATCATATGGCAGCAAGGATTTTGGTTGCATTTGGGCGATGTGACATTTTTTATGTCAATCATCATGTTTTTACTCCATGGTCTATATGATGATGAGATGAGAAGGTAGCAAGAGTCATTGTTGCTTTGTTTACTCTCGGGGAAGTATGGGTTGATTTTCTCCCATACCTTGCATGATGTTGCAGAAGTAGATGGTGGCACAATCATGGTGCAAAGGGGCTACTCCTTAGTTTTGGAAAATAAGGAGGTACTTCCACATAGGAAGGAATCTCCCACATATAGCAGCATTATGGTGGATGAATTTGGCATGTGACATGTCAAAGAATGGAGTCATGAGGTGACAAGAGCCTTATCACAAAGGCCAAAAACCCTGTCACTTGGGAGTATGTATCTATTGATAGAGTGTTCCAAGGGGAGTATGCATCCCTTCACTTTTCAAACCACTATGAGGGGATTGTCATGGGAGGGCTCATCCATGGACCTCATTTTCATCCTACTGAATATGCATGGTAAGAATTGTATTATTATACTTATTGATCATCTAACAAAGTATTTTCATTCTCTTGCCATCTATATATAGTGCATTGCTCCACAAGAGGGAAAGATTATATTTGGGCTTTAAGGTCTTTATAGGACCAACATTTATGATGAAGGTAGACATTTCTTGTATGGCTTTGGGAAAGTATTTTGTTATTCGTGTTATGCTCAGCTGATATATAATTCCATTTACTACTTCCTAGTAGATGAGAAAACATGCAAAACTAGTAAATTGTTGAGAGACAACTTGCCACATGATGTTCTGAAACAACAGTTAGAAAAACTACGTTGTATCTACTGGAGAAACCATTGGTACCATCCAACATTACACATAAAATTCAATATCTTTTTGATTTGGATTCCATATGGTGATGATGTTATATTCACCTTGTATGTGATGGTTTGGGCAAGCAAGATTCATGAAACTAGAGAAGGGGTATTTAAAGATACCGTTGTCCTTGAGGGAAACATTATTGAAACCCAAATTCAACAGAAGCTCTACACTTATCATAAGTGGAGAGAGAGATGGCATGGGGTAGACAATTTTTTCTATCAAGTTCAATTATGTAGCCCACCTACATTGCAGGAGCCAAAGGTGGAAGAGTTTTTCCATGAGTTACCATTTTTGAGGGTGACTCATGATGCAGGAGCATTAGACTCGAGACAACTTTTGTACATAAATAAATGTAGGAGGGGGTCTTATGTTTTGTTTCCCTATGTAAATATTCATAATTGAGTAATTTCAGTCAATTTGGAAGGAAGGAAAATATTGTAACTGCCCGAATGATTGATGGGCACCCGAAGAGATAGTCAGTTTTGGAGGCTAGTCTAATTGGAATTGTAGGAAGTTGAAGAGTCTGTGAGTCATCAAGGAATTGAATTGATTCCTTGTAGTTGTATAAGAAAAACCTCTGTGACAGAGTCGGGGGGAGAGACTTGCACAGGAAGGGCTACACAGGCCTTCACCTGTACTTGCAGAGAGCTGCATAGGAAAGGAAGAAGGCCATCAGATTGAAGATTCGGCCAGTCTGTAATTGTATGTCAATTCATTGTGAAAGTAATAAATGTTTCAGTATATCTGTGTCTTGTGGACTTAGTTTATGTGTGAATGTATATATGTGTTTCTTAAATAAGTTATGTGCGTATATGCATGCATCTCGGCGGAGAATAATCTGAACCTGTGATAATTAATACCCCGTGGGGTATATTAAGAATCTTCCTATGCAATTAGTAACGAGAATGTGTGGCAAATCCCTGTGTTAAGTACCACAACAGTGGACTGTGTATCATCGAGCAGCGACATGAGAATGTTATAGTCAAGCGAATAAAAGAATCTATGTTAACCCTGGCGGAACCGAGCAATAGGAGTGGAACTCGAGTGTAGCGAAGAACGGAACCTGGAGAGGCGGAACCGTGACACAGGAACATAAATGGTGGTTTAGAACCGAAGGGTGGTAAATTTCACACCACTTTTATACGGAAAGTGGTATTGATAATTTCACAGCGATTCCATAGATTAGGTGACACGTGGCTAGGCCACTGTTCAAATACCGCCGTTTAACCACGCCTTCGCGCGTTAACATTAGTACGAAGACGCCAAGCAAAATGGATGTATACCGTTGATCTAGAGGTTCGAGATCTAATGGTGATCGTTTGCTATAGGTGCGCAGAGTTTAACAGAGGTGCACGAGATTTAGGAGAGGTACGGTGTATGCATTGTATTGTGGGGCCGATGGAGTTATATATATATATATATATATATATATATATATATATATATATATATATATATATATATATATATATGAATTGATCATTAATGTTATTCGACGCTTTATAAGGTCCAAACATAATATATAAGTCGGGGATATATATAATGGTTGTGGTGCGATATTACGTGAGTTAATGTATGGTTTAGTGGCCAAAGTGTTATGTTACATATAATGGTTGAATATGCGAAGACTTGCATATATTATACCCATTGAATTATTTTGGTGTGCGGAGCCTTGTTATTGGATGTAACATGAGATTGGAGTAAAGGATAATTAAATCCAAAGGAAAACCCTTATTGAATGAAAGGATAGCAACCGGGTGTTGTGAGATTGTAGGATGGCGCATGATATAAATATTGGAATTAATATCTCAAATCTCAGAGATTTGAGATATTAACACTCTCGGAATTAAGTGTTGAATCTGCCAGCATAGAAGTTAAAGAATAAAATATGAGATTTCCTGGATTGCGAGATGAATAGGCATGAAGTTTGGAATGCATTCACCACACAGTTTAAGTGAAACATTGAAAGTACTGGGAATGTGGGTAGAGCGGGGTAGCCCCTGTGCCAAAGTGGTATCAGAGCTCGAATTTAATTAGCTCGTTGAAAAGTTTGTTTTGAAAATGCACATGTATTGAACGAGAAAAAGATAGTTGATGTTTGAATCTGTTTGATAGAGGAAACTGCAGATCTGATTTGACATACAGTGAAGGTCTCCAGATGAGAAGAATCTGGATTTGAAGACAGAAGATTGCAGCAGGTAGATTCAGTGCAGGTGAAAAGAAAAGGAAAGAAGCAAGATCAGTCAGGGATCTTGAGAGGTAAGAGAGTGAGCCTAGTATTCAGCTATAGGCTGGATAAGGAGGAAAATTGTAGTGTTCTCGAGAGAATATGAGCCTTATTTGAACTCTGGTTGGAAGGATTTGTTTGCAGAATACAAAGTGCAGACAATTGAAGACATCTCAGCAGAAGTAGATCACAAGCTTTGAGAGCAGTGATAGAAGAGTCCAGCAAGGGATTCTGAGTGCATAAAGAGTGTGGCAGAACCTGAAACAATTCCCAAATAAGGTTGGATAAAAGAAGAAAAGGGGTGTTCTTGAGAAAGTTGCAGAGTGAAGCCTAGAGAGCAGAGAGAGTGCTCAGAAGGTTCCAAAGAAGAAGGGACCAGTACTTGCCAAAATCCAGAGCTCAGGAGAGAAGCTTGGCGAGGTAAGTTGCAGCAAGAGAGCTTGTTGTTGTAGAGGCTTAGTGCAGCTTGTGAGTGAAGAAATCCTAGAGAAGAGAATGGCTACTGAGGGCTATAGCAGAGACTGCAGAGATTGCAGAGGTTCTGAGAGAAACCACAACAGAAGAGTGTGGGAAGATGCCAAAGCAAATGGCATGAGGAAGAAGAAATCCACCGATGAAGAATTGCAGAAAGAATTAGCTGAGATCAGAAAAGAGTTTAATGAATTGAAGAGAAGGATAGAAGAAAGCCAGAGAGTTGGTTGGCTCATGAAGAAGAAGATAAAGTGGCAAAGGCTACAAAGGAAGAAGGAGCAGATGATGAATGCTCAGAAGGAGAAAGAAATACTCAGAGTGATTGAGTATCTGGAGAAAGACTTGGAGACTGAAGCTTCAAGTGGGACAAAGGGGTCCAAGAGCCTTACATCTGACATATTTTGTATGATTGCAGGAATAGCAGGTGAGAGAGAGAAAACTGCTGATGTTGTCACTAAGGAAGAAAATGGAGCAGCTACATGTTTTGAGGATGTCCATGCACAGTTGGAGAAAGATTATGCTTTCCAACATATTGGAAGCAGAAGAGATTTAGTTTGTGATATTGACCAAAAGCTGGAGGCTGAACAGCTTGAGGACTCTGAAGAAGAGATCATTGAAGAATCTCTGGAAAATATAGAAGACTTGGAACAGCAGAAAAATTTGGTGACCAAATCACCAACTGAGACCGTGGGGTCTTATGTTTTTACGACTGAAAAGTTGTGTGTGAATGCAGGTGTTAATGAAGGCAGCTCACATGGTGAGAATGTGACAGATGAAGTTGATTGTTTCCAAGTAAAGTATGATGAGTATCTTTCAGATGGAGAATAGATGGAACTACTGCAGCAGAAGGAATTCATTAATTCCTTATGTTAGTATGAATCCTTTGTCGAAGTGTACGAAAAAGGACCACTTTAGCTACGCATAACTAATAGCCCTAACAACAAAAGTGGCTGCCAATATCTTCAGATCTGCGGTTAGTTATACAAGAAAGGAGCTGCGGTTAGTTATACAAGAAAAGGGCTGCAAAATACCAGATCTATGCATGGAAAGACATTAAGCAGTAAAAACAAGGGTTTGCTCCATATACCAATAGACAAGACAAGAACAATTTTGAAAGAATTTTTGTATTAATGGGGCACCTGTGTGGAAAACTAGAAGGAGTATCCAATTCCCCTCAGTGGGATGGGTTCTTGGAAGTCCTCAGCACTTCAGATCTAAGATTTCTCTCTCTAGTTGATGTAGAAAACCCAATGCAAAGAGTAGAGCTCAAAGGGAGAAAAATGGCAGAAAATGGTGACCAAGTGTATAGATCCAGAGTGATCTAATAGGCAACAAAAGGTGAAGAATGGTAGGGAAAAACCTCCTATTTATAACAAAATATTGGGTCATTCTAGATCTTGGTGCATGGGTTAACCAGATCTAGATCCACTTTTTATGGAATATTTTATTATATTTGTTGGAGGGAAAAGGTATTTGACTTGGGTCAAATGCCTTAATTTGTCAAGAATAAATAAATAAATGATTTATTTATCTTTTTAAGGAAGCGGTTAGAAGATAATCAAATAAATAATGATTTATTTAATTATTTAAGGAGGTGGTTGAAAGATAATTAAATAAATAGTGATTTATTTAATTATTTGTGTGTGATTTGGTCATATTTAATAAGGAATATCATCTAAATAAGGTTTAAATGATTATTCCTAGAAATAATAAGATAACTAAAGGTTTATCTAATTAATTTCTTTGATTTTGGGTTAAACATGACTGGGAATAATAATTAAATTATGATTTAATTAATTATTCCATGAGGAAAATCAAACAAATATGGGTTTGTTTAATATTTCCTTTTGGGGTTTCCTGTTTTAACATAGTGAAAGAAGTTTTACTTAGGGTAAAACTGATCTTATATGGTGTACTTGGGTCCATCTAATGATAATAGGTTAGATGACCAAAAAATGGTGTAACAGATTTCCCCCCAGCGTGCGAGTGTCAGGAGCAAATCGTATGACCGAAGTACGTTGTAAGAACACAATCACTAGACAACAAAAGGGGTGTCAGAGAGAGAAATGTGAGGTAGATAGTGTGCTGAAGGACTAGACCCTGAGGAGACAAGACTCGCAGGTGAAACAAGTCTCTTTTTATGAGAGGGTACCTGTGCTGAAGGCGGCGGGGGAGGCATACCTATGCCCGCCAAGACAAAGTACAAAAGAATAGTGTGTCCAGTAAACAAGGGACCGAACCATAAAGTACAGCTGGCATAATCATGAGCCAGATAAAAATACAATGAGGAATCCCACATATATGCTGTGCCTGGGATAACAGCCAGGACTTGTACAATAATATTTGAGTACATGAGATACAAATACAACCCAAATGCCCCCTGTAAATGGGGAAGGGCTCACAAAATCTGACTGATACATGCAAGTCGAAGAGGCGCTGCAAGTGGCTACGGCCAACATCATCAAATATCTGGAGCTGCATTGAAGGTTGCGAAGAAGAGGTCATCCAGGCATGTGGGGGACTACCTGCAGGGCCACCCCCTCATGAGGGTTGAAACATCTCGCACACACTCGGGAATCATCAAGAGTTGCTGTTGGATCACTGGACCATCAAGTATACGAATCTCAATCATGCTGAAAGGAGCTGGAGAAACAATCAAGTCAAAGGGAAAGGAGATATCCCTTTTCCTGATCCGAGGCACTGAACAAGAGTGGAAGCTGGAACCAGGGTACACCTCTCTCTAGACCTGCCTTCTGGAATGAATGAGTTGATGTCGACAGAAGGAGGTCCGCCATAGGTGAGGTAATGAGAGGCCCTCAACTAAGGCACGAGAGAAAAGAGTAGAGCGACGGACAGACTGACACTAATGATGATAGTGAAGTGGAAAGGACTGAGTAGCTAATGGATGACTTCCCTTGCTAGAGCATAAAGGGCATGAATGACATGGCAGCGACTGACACAACATCATCAGGGATGGGGGACAGTGGAACTGAAGGTCATAATGGGCGACACAAGAGAGAGACCAAGCAATGAAGGATGGAGGGCTATAGTGGGGTACAAAGGGACTCGGTATAGACTCCATGGAGGGAATGATGACTCAACTTGGATGCTCTAAACAAGGGCGACGCGATGGTGCTGCCACACAGTAAAGGCCCCAATGGGGGACCGTGGAAACATGAGTACAAGGTGGGGACTCATGACGAACATCGACACGAACATGGACAAGTATGGAGGCGAAGGGATGCCCCAAATACAAGTGTCGTAAGTGAGGAAATTCGATTTGAAGTAGAGGTGAAGTGGTCCTTCTTGGACAAAATGGGTCCGGGTGAAGGAGAAAATGATAAATATGAAAAAACAGATGCCGGCTATCTAAAAGAAAATAAAACATGCATTTCAGAAGGGAAATGCTAAGGGTAATATTTCTTAAGATAGAGTGCATTGCGAGGATTAGGAAGGGGATGGCCTTCGAAATCCTCTAAGAGGTATGCCCCCTTACCGAGATCTTTACTAATGATGTAAGGACCTAGCCATAATGAGTCAAAATTCCCATGACCAAGGACATCATGGGCCTGGTCATATACTAGAACAAGGTCGCCTTCGTGAAAAGTGCGAGGCTGGACTTTTCGGTCATACTGAGCTTTGGTGCGCTTCTTGGCCGCTTCCATGGTTTGCAAGGCAACACAGCGGTCTTTGGAAGCACGCTCGAGCATGATAATTCGTTGTTCTAGAGGTTGGGTGTCAGGGAGAAGTTCAACGGCCAGATGTAATGAAGGAATTTCACACTCGATCGGTAAGACTGCCTCCTCTCTAAAAACCAGGTGGAAAGGAGTAAACCCGGTGGCGGTTTTAACAGAAGTTCGATAGGCCCACAAAGCAGGGAAGAGCATGAGATGCCAGTTGGTTTTGTGCTTATTCATCGTTCGTTGAAGCATAGTTTTGAGGATTTTGTTGACTGCTTCAACTTGGCCATTACCTTGGGGGTAATAGGAGGAAGAATATTGGTGCTCAAAACCCAACAGTGAGGATAGCTCACGCCATATCTCATCTTCAAAATGTTTGCCATGGTCAGAGACCAGTTGTTTGGGAACCCCGAATCGAGCTATAACATGGTTAAAGAAAAAGAGGGCCGCGGTAGCTGCCGTGTTGGTGAAAGTTGGCATGGCCTCGGCCCATTTGGTGAAATAGTCGACCGCCACGATGATATACTTATGGTTACCAACGGATGACGGGCGACACTCCATAAAGTCGATGGCCCATTTAAAGAAGGGGCCGGTTGAGACGACCGGATGGAGGGGAGCTGGTGGAGCTCGCACCTTAGGGGCGAAATGTTGGCAATTGGGACAGTGTTTGACTGCCTCAATGCAATCACTAAAGAGAGAAGCCCAAAAATACCCGGTGCGCATGACTTTCTGGGCGGTAGCAAGACCGGAGAGGTGGCCACTGCAAGCGCCACTATGGCAGGCATTAAGGACCTGTTCAGCTTCAGCGTGTGTGAGGCAACGCCGAAGGACGGTATCAACCCCGTGACGATATAGGTCGTCACCGATAAGGAGGTATCGGGGGGCTTGGTGTCGGATGCGTCAGCGAGCCTCACTATCAAGGTGAAGGGTGAACTTTTGGGTTCGCAAGTAAGTAAGAATGTCGCCATACCATGGGTCATCGGTAGTAATGGCAAATAAGTGTTCCTCAGGAAAATCATCATTAACTGGGGTGTCCTGCGCTCCGGTAGGTAATTCAGAAATGAGCTCAGCGAGGGCTAAGCCTTTCTTACTCTTTGGTGTGACGAATTCGAGGTCGAATTCTTGAAGAATAACAACCCAACGGGCATATTTCCCAGTAAGGATACGACGACTCAATAGGAAAGCCAAGGGGTTGGAATTAGTCACAACCTTGGTGGAGCGCATAAGGATATAATGACGAAGTTTTTGGACGGAGAACACTATAGCCAGTGCTAATTTTTCTTCAAGTGAGTAGGAAACAGGGGGTCCTACAAGGTTCTTACTGACGTAGTAGATCACATGCTCAATACCATTGTCATCTTCCTAGATAAGGACTCCAGCGACCGAATAGGTGGAAGCGGAGATATACAGGATGAAGTCCCGATCAAAGTCGGGAGGGCGGATCAAGGGAGCGGATGTGAGAGCCTGCTTGAGGGCATCGAAAGACTCGTGAGCATGGGAATCCCAAACAAAAGGGATAGAAGATCGGAGGAGTCTAAGGAACCCATGTGAAGTGGTGGCGTAGTCAGGGACGAACCGTCGAAGAAAATTAGCTTTGCCTTGGAGACTTTGGAGCTGGCGGAGGGTACGTGGAATGGGAAGTTCAAGAATGGCTTGAACTTTCAAAGGGTCAAGCGTGATACCATCCTTAGACATGATGAAGCCTAAGAGACTGCTGGCAGGAACGCAAAAGACGCATTTCAACGGGTTAAGGCGGATATTATACTTGCGACATCGGAGAAAAATGGTACGCAGATCGTGGAGGTGCTGCACCCGATGCTTAGAACGTGCAGTGAGGTCGTCTAAATAAGCAAGGATAATGTGAGCTAAGTCATGGAAACAATAAGACATGGCCCGTTGAAAAGTGGCGCTAGCGTTTTTGAGGCCGAACGGCATGACCCGGTAAGCAAAAGTTCCCCACGGACTAATGAACGCGGTTTTGAGTTGATCGGCAGGACGGATAGCAATTTGGTTGTATCCGGAGAAACCATCCATAAAGGATAGAACCTCATGCCCCGCACACTCGTCAATGATTTGGTCGATGAACGGTGTGGGGAAGTTGTCTTTGGGACAAGCTTGGTTCAAGTCGCGAAAGTCGGTGCAGACACGGATGGTGCCTTGTTTCTTGAGAACGGGAACTGGGTTGGATACCCAAGTGGTGTATTGAATGGGGTAAATAAAACCAGCCTGCTTGAGCTTATCGATTTCGGCTTTGATAGCGTCACGTCTGGAAGGATGAATGGGTCTCAACTTTTGACGGACTGGTTTGGCATCAGGCCATGTGTCGATATGGTGTTCGACAATGGCGGGATCGAGTCCGGGCATTTCAGAATAGGACCAATGAAAATATCACGGAATTCTTTGAAAAGCTTGGTGTAAGCTTCGATTTCTTCCGGGGTGCAGTGGACGCCTAAGGTGATATATTCTTCGATACCTGGTGTGGCTGAAATGTCAATTTTGATGGTAGGAGAGATATTGGCCATGTTTCCTTCTTCGAAAGCATCGGGTGCAGGGATGGGGTTTTTGAACCAATCGACCGCATTGGGGATGAAGTCTTTGGTTTCCACAGCAAATTGGTCATGGGACTGCTACGGGAGGAAGTATGCGCGATGGTGCATATCATCCCACGGAAAGTCCGGGTTAGTCATGGCTTCCATAATGTCTTCATCGGACTAGAAGATGGGAAGACTAGAGGAAGAAAGGTCACCCGAGGAGGTGGTGGTGTGGGACGGGTCATCAAGAGGAGAAGGGCTTAGATGTGCGATATCAACAGATCCAAGGTCGGCTGAGGGGCCGAGAGGATCGGCAGGTTGAAGGGCAGGTGAACTATCTCGCAAGGATGATGACAGGTACAAAATGGTGGTTGACGGCTCCGTTGGCTCGATAGCGGGAGCAGGAATGTGAATGGGAATAGGAAGGTCCTCTGGTCCTATCGAAGTGGCCTTGAATTGGAGGTACATGTCCAAGGAGGAACGAAACTCGTCAAGGTGGGGACAGAGGTGGGTGTAATGGCCGTGAAAATCGCACAAGGCACAAGGGTGGTTCGTGCGCAAGTTTTTGAGTTTCGGGATAGAGTCTGGGATAGTGGCATAGACTTCTGGGATGTCAGAGTCGGGAAACGTCTCGTTGACTAGAATCTTGAGGTGCGGCAATTCAGGACACATATGAGTGGCGTGACCGACGATATCACACAAAGCGCATTGGATGGCGGGCTTTGGTGGTCGCGGAGGGGTAGGAGTTGTCGGGGCGGCCTGGTCCTGATGGGTTGCCCCCTTACGAGCTTTGCCTTTCTTTCCGGGGGCTGGCACCACAGGGGTAGGGTCCTGTGGAGGTGCTGGGGGCCCGGAGGAGGTGAGGGGGACTGGTTGAACCGGTGTCAAAGCAAGGTAAGGTTTGGGGTGACCGGGAGGGGTAGCGGCTGGAGGGTCAATGTACCAGACAGGTATGCCGAGGGTCAGGTTAGGGAGAGAGAGGGTGGCCATGACGGGGACAGAAAATACTCCGGGAGGGGGAGCCAGGAAAGGTATCTGCCCAGCAGGGTAATGACCAGGAGGGACGGCTCCGAGGTGGTTAAGGCCAGGGGGAACCGTTCCAGGAGGATAAAGGGGGTCAGGGATACCAGCTGTAGGGGGAGGGCTAGAAGGAGGGGATCCAGCTGGCTGAGAGGAATAGCTAGGAGCGGGGTGCGGAGGGCACGGGGGAGGTTGCCGACTAGCCGAGGCAGGCCGCTTAAGGGCAGCCTGAGACGATTGCATCATGCAAATATTCGATAAGCTGGGATCAGTGATGGGAGCAGGAGGAAGGTTAGGGAAAGTTCCAAGCAGGGAGGAATCTTTGTAAACGCCGGGGCAGACACTGGTCAAGGAATCGACGGTTTGCTTGTTAGCTACAGAAGAGATGGTTGTCTCAGATGAGGTCTGAGATTGTGGCTCATGATATGTCAACTGGTCAATGGTGACTATCTTTCCATTATGGGGGAAAGACATCTTGCGAAAGACCGCGGATGGGACAAAAAACATGGCATAGGTGTAGCTTCGCCCCAATAGAATGTTGTAATCTAGTGGGGCGTCGATGACTTCGACGTCAACGCAAACAGTCTTACCGGCGAGGGTGATAGGACAATTATGAAACAGGCCAATGGGCTGGGAGGCATGACTGTCCCACGCTCTAAGGGTGATCGTGGAAGGGGCCAGCTCAGGGGATCCGAGTTGCTTCCAAACCGAAGCGGACATCACGCAGGTGGATGCCCCCTCATCAATGATACACCGGGACACGTTGGCGTTCCGGATTTTGACTGGGATTTGGAAGGCGACGGAAGGAGGAAGAGGAGGATGGTCCGATTGAGTGGCGTCGAAAACAATCATTTGGTCATCGGCAGGATCTATAGCGCCCATGGCAGATAGTAGAGCCTTCTTTTGGGAAGGGCACGACTAGAGGAGTTCCAGTGTGGAAATGGCAGCAGGAGATTGCGCCAAATCATCTACTATGCTATACGAATGGGCAGCTCGACCGAAAGCAGCGTTTCGGCGTAATGGTCCCTTAGGAATTTTGGTATGAACCTCAACTTTGGTTTGAGGGATATGTAAGGGGCCACTGGGTGTCGAAAGAGGCTCTATAGAACCTGAAGAAGGAGGCTCGGGGGCAGACTGAGCAGGAGGCTTGGGGTACTGGCGAGACCGAGTTTGAAGGTGAAGATCGACGGACGGGTTAGGATCGGAGTGCATCATAAGGATCTGGTAATTAGAGGAACCAGAAAGGGAAGGGGGGGTGGCTACCTGGCTGTCGGGTGGTTGGGTAGCCACGAATCCTTGCTGAGGGAAAGGATCAGTAAACACAGCTGGCTGGGTAGTGGCCACATTAGGAGGAGCATGAGGGGAGGCGTGCTGTCCGCGCAATGTGGCTTGAGACTCCCACATCTGCCGCATCTGGGGTAAGAGGGGAAAATCGTGGGTGTAATGACCATAAACACCGCAACACGAACAAGGCTTACTTGTGCGAAGCGGCCTGTCCGGCTTGGGCTGAGTGCCCTGTTGCTGGTTGGTAGTGTTAGGGTCCACACTAGGATTGGGTCCATGGGTACCAGGGGCAGATTGGTTTGGATTGCCTCTCCACCTTCTTTGAGAAGAAGGGGGACTAGTCGCGCCCTGCTATGCAAATACTTGCCTTGGAGGGGGCTGTAGGTGCTGGTGCTGGGGTTGAGGAGGCAAGGGAGGAGGAAGCGCATATGCTGGAGGAGCTGGCGCACCAGGCTGCGGATAAGGGTAATGGGTAGGTTGGGCAACATTGAGGTAAGCAGGAGGTTGGGCAAAAGGAGGAGGCATGCCGTATCCTGGATACATGGTACCGGGAGGGGGGAGAGTGCTGGAGGAGCTGGCCCCTCCCTGAGGAAGACCATAGCCCATAGGAGGTTGAGCGTATGGATGGGAAAGGGCTCCAACGATACCATCGGCGGAATGAGATGCCCCCGGGGCGTTAGCGCCACCGGGCCTGGGGAGGTCAGGAAGAACGGTATAAACATAACCAGATTGAGCGTAGATCGGGTCATATTTCAAGGCTATTTGGAGGGCGGCTTCTTCAGTTTGAGGAAAATGAGAGGCGACATCTTTGCCGATGGGAGCGGGAAGGGTGCGAAGGAACCGGTCCATGTAAACCCGATCTTCGAAGGGAGGGGCTCGACATAAGCTCCGTCTTCTTCGCCATTCCTGAACATGGGCGGAAAGGCGTGTTGAAGAGGATTGCTTGAAGGAAGTCAAGAGCTCTGTGCCAGTATCGTATCGGAGAGGGAGCTGGAAGTACGACAAAAAGGCTTGGGCAAGAGTCTCAAAGGTGGTATGGGTAGAGGTGGCTTGTTCGACATACCATTTAGAAGCTTCGCCGGTCAGCGTGCGTTGGAACAAATGAAGACGGATGGAGTCATCGGTAATGGAATTGGAGGAACACCACATGTGGAAAGATCAGACATGATTGGTTGGATCTTCGCCATTAAGGCCCTCAAACTTAGGGATGTCGGAGGGGAGCTTGGTTGGCATAGCAGGCCAATTAGCATTGTGGTGAATGGGGTCATTGATCAGCTGACGGAAATCGGGGAGGCTGAGGCCTGCAATGTATGGCAGCACAGGGGTGGCCAGGGTAGTTCCTGTGGCGGTTACGCTAGTAGTAGGGCCGGCATTAGGGCCGGGAGAACCGCTAGCGTTAGGCCCTGGACCAGACATAGTGAAGGTGACAGGGGGAGAACCAGGAGGAGAAGGAGGACCCGATGAATTAGGAGAGGAGTCGGAGTGTGGACTCGAAGGTGGACTGGATCGACGACGGCGGGGCGGAGCAGGTCGATCGACCGGAAATTGAGGATGAAGGCCAAGAAATATCTGGGAAAGGCGCCTTGGGGGCGCAATGATGACAGGAAGAAGGAAACCGACAAGGGCAGAAAGGGACAGAATCAAGCGATGTCAAGGGCAGATAAGGTGCAGTGACAATTGATTTTAGAGTCTTTTCCAGGCGGTGTTAACCAGGCACTTCTTCACTTAGGTTCAGTGTGTGTTGTGTGTTAATTTTAATTTTTAAACCCTTTTCATTTTGAGAGAAATAAAAAGTGTGCTGCGTAACTGAAAAGAAATCTGCGTAGAACAATATAGATTGCTGAAAAGACAGAACATTTAACAGCTAACTATGCATCAATCTAACCCAAAAAGGCGGGTCTCTCAAAACTACTCTAAAAGAGGGCAAAAATCTACTCAAAACACACATAAAAAGAGGTCAATAGATCTAGGGTCGAAAGGGACAGGGATCTAGAGGATAAGGCTGCTGAAAAGAGGTGCAGATCACAGCCAAGAAACAGAGGCAAGGTGGCTGGAAAAAGGAAGGAAATCAGCAAAAAACGGAGGGGGCAAGGGGGAGGCCTAGAAAGTAGGTCCAAAAAAAACGACAGGAGGTGATTTGAAAGGAAGAAAGGTTGATTTCAAAGGATCTGAAAGGGAGGTAACAGATCTGGAAAAGAGGAGGCTGAAGCTCTGAAAAATAGACGGCTGAAACAGCTTAAAACTCTTCCACAAAAAGTGGAGGGTACTAAAGCCCTAGGGGGCTAGGTTCCCACTTAGATGAGTAAAAATAGATCAAAACTTGGTCAAAACGGGCTGAGACAGAGGCTGGAGGACCCTGGCAGAAGCTGCAGCAAAACCCAGAAAAATTGCAAAAAAAAATTGCTGAAAAAATGGCAGGTCACAGTTTCTGACCTGATTTCAGTGCAGGTCGCAGGAAACAGGCTGAAAAGTGCGACCTGGAGGTCCAGGTCGCAGGTTTAGGGCCAAAAAGTGCGACCCCCTGTTCCGGTTGTCTCGGCGGCATATTTTCAGAAAAGTTGCCGTCTCAGTTGCGGCTGGTGTCACTTACCTACGCAATAGGGCCAAAAATACACGGAAGTTAGAAATTTTAATGTTTTAGGGTTTTATGTGAGAAAACCAACATAAAAATAGGAAAAATAAACATCTGAAAAGGAACCCTAGGGTCTGAAGTAGCTGGATATGCAGGAATATGAAAAACGACAGCGGTCGTAATTTAAAACCCGTGCGGAGTCGCCATTTGTTAGTATGAATCCTTTGTCGAAGTGTACGAAAAAGGACCACTTTAGCTACACATAACTAATAGCCCTAACAACAAAAGTGGCTGCCAATATCTTCAGATCTGCGGTTAGTTATACAAGAAAAGAGCTGCAAAATACCAGATCTATGCATGGAAAGACATTAAGCAGTAAAAACAAGGGTTTGCTCCATATACCAATAGACAAGACAAGAACAATTTTTGAAAGAATTTTTGTATTAATGGGGCACCTGTGAGGAAAACTAGAAGGAGTATTCAATTCCCCTCAGTGGGATGGGTTCTTGGAAGTCCTCAGCACTTCAGATCTAAGATTTCTCTCTCTAGTTGATGTAGAAAACCCAATGCAAAGAGTAGAGCTCAATGGGAGAAAATTATGGAGATATGTGACCAAGTGTATAGATCCAAAGTGATCTAATAGGCAACAAAAGGTGAGGAATGGTAGAAAAAACCCTCCTATTTATAACAAAATATTGGGTCATTCTAGATCTTGGTGCATGGGTTAACCAGATCTAGATCCACTTTTTATGGAATATTTTATTATATTTGTTGGAGGGAAAATGTATTTGACTTGGGTCAAATCCCTTAATTTGTCAAGAATAAATAAATAAATGATTTATTTATCTTTTTAAGGAAGAGGTTAGAAGATAATCAAATAAATAATGATTTATTTAATTATTTAAGGAAGTGGTTGAAAGATAATTAAATAAATAATGATTTATTTAATTACTTGTGGGTGATTTGGTCATATTTAACAAGGAATATTATCTAAATAAGATTTAAATAATTATTCCTAGAAAATAATAAGATAAATAAAGGTTTATCTAATTAATTTCTTTGATTTTGGGTTAAACATGACTGGGAATAATAATTAAATTATGATTTAATTAATTATTCCATGAGGAAAATCAAACAAATATGGGTTTGTTTAATATTTCCTTTTGGGGTTTCCTGTTTTAACATAGTGAAAGCAGTTTTACTTAGGGTAAAACTGGTCTTACATGGTGTACTTGGGTCCATCTAATGATAATAGGTTAGATGACCAAAAAATGGTGTAACACATGGCAAAGGGATAATAGTCAGCCTAAAACAGTTCATTTTCCGTGAGTTAGTCCATTGAAGCCGAAAAAGTGAGAAATCTATGTTCGATGGACGTCTACCTCATTTTGTTATGAGTACGAGGAGACGGAGTAAACTCAATACTCTTTGTGAAATTTTAATGAGTCCAACAAAGAAAAACTCGGTGCCCTCCGTGAAATTTTAACGAGTCACGCGAAGAAAACTTGGTTACTTTTTCGGTTTAAAAAGCTTTTTGAAAAAGAGGAAAAGAATGGCTCCTTGCTCTCTGTCGTGGTAGTTTAACGAGTCCGACAAAGTCAACTCAGGGTTTTTTCCATTTTATGAGAGAGAAAAAGGTTCCTAAAAATAATGCTCAGTGTTTCTTCATGATTTTAACGAGTTTGAAGAAGAGAAATCTAGGTTTTTCGGATTAACGAGCAAGAAAAAGACCATAAAAAGAACGCTCGTTATCAACTTCATATAAGTTTAACGAGTTCGGAAAAGGAAACTCGAGGTTTTTCGGATTAACGAGCAAGAAAAATACTGTAAAAAGAATGCTCAAAGCTTCTTCGTGTAAGTTTAATGAGCCCGAAGAAGAGGACTCGAGGTTTTTCGGATTAACGAGCAAGAAAAATACCATAAAAAGAACGCTCGAAGCTTCTTCGTGTAAGTTTAATGAGCCCTAAGAAGAGGACTCAAGGTTTTTCGGATTAACAAGCAAGAAAAATACCATAAAAAGAACGCTTGAAATTTCTTGATCTCTTTCTTGTCAATAGAGGGATCTATGTCGGGAATTTTCTTGTGAGACCAAGAAAACACATCGCAGAATTCTTTGAAAATGGATGTGAAGCGCGCAATTTACTCAGGATTTCAAGCTTCTCCAATATGAACATTTTCCATGATACCTGTTTTGACCGAGATATCAATGAGCATTGTCTCAGAAAGATTACCCATGTTCCCTTCTGAATCAATAGTTTGAACAGTCGTATAAGGGGAGGGAACTATCTCAGGTTGGTCAAAATATGGGATTTCAGTTTTTATCGCCTCCGAGTCAATCATCAAAGCGCGATGGCGAAACTCTCCCCAAGGTCGTTCTTCTAGAGACATGATCTCTCGAATAGTTTCGTCTATAGGCAAGACTTCATTGAGGAGATCCTTAGAGAGAACTATGATGGGCGAGAGGTTTGTACCTTTGTTCGAAACCATAGCATTGGAGGGTTCAGATGGTATTTGGATGGCTTGGTAAGCCAACTCGCCTGGTGAGAGCGGCATCTGATCTCTGTAGGAATCAATGTCTGAAAGTGTTCGAATGATCCATGGGTCGATAGAGCCATCCAAAGTGGTAGATATCATTGCAACCGTGTTTTGGATCTGTGGCAGCGGGAGAGGAAAACAACCCAGTAGGGAAGATGCCATCAGAAGACCGGTACCAATACTGACGTCATAGTCAAGAAAGCCTCCTATTAGGGGTACAGTGCTACTTGGTAACGTGGAATAATCAGGGGTGCAGAAGGATAACTGATCCACTATGACTATTTTCCCATCCAATGGAAATAGGATGAGTCGGAAGACCGAAGAAAAAATGGCAGTCATGGCATAAGACCAACTGCGACCGGGCAATAGATTATAATCGAGATGGTGATCTACGAGTTCAACGTCCACAGTTATTGTTTTCCCACTCAGGGTGATGGGAAAGCTAGCAAGGTATCCTTTTGGGAGGAACTTGTGGCCATCGAAAGCTTTGAAGGAATTCGATGGCGAGGTTAATGTAGGAGAACCTAAAGTGAGCCAACAAGCTTGTGACATAACGCAGGTCGAAGCACTTTCGTCTATGACAGTGCGATGGATTGGTCTCCCTTTCGACACAACCTGCACCTGGAATGCGAGTTGGTGTGAGAGGTGAGGTTTAGCCTTTTCCATATCAAAGATAGCTAGCATGGAATCCTAGGGTTCTATTCCACCAATGGCCGAAAGTAAGGCTTTCCTTTGTGCTGGACAGGTTTGTAATACTTCGAGAGCAGACATGGCTGACCATGCCTGCGCCAAATCTTCTACAATGTTGTAGTTTTGGGCTGCACATGCAGAGGTGTTATGAGTTGTGCGTCGAAGTGTCCCTTTGGGGGGACGAATCATGGGTTCAGCAGTAGGCCGTTCGATATACAAATCGTTGGGCAATGGGGGATTTGAACTAGTTCCAGGTTCTTGATCATCTATGGTAGGATTTCCATAAAGCTTGGCTCGAGTTTGAAGCTCAACACTCTCAATGCCATAAATGGCAGATGGTCCTTCACCGGAAGGATGCGAACCACCATTGCCCTGTTGATGGGGTTGTGGCGGATTGTCAACCATGTGTTGATGTTGTTGCTACTGATTAGGGAAAGGATTATGAAGAACGGCAGGTGTTCGCCCATAATCCTTGTTGGCAATAAAATCGGTGCATTCCTGCAGTCGAGGACATTTTTATGTTAAGTGGCCCTCCGCACAGATCTTGCAAAGAAATTTCATGGGTTTATCCTTCCATTTGTCATTTTTGGCAGCGTTTTTCTGATTAGGGTTATTCTGATTATCCGACTACTCTTCTGAAGAAGACGTCTTTTTCTTGTTCTTCTTATTTTTCCCGCTAGGTTTTTGTGAGGTTTGCACAGAATTTACCTCAGCGGTAGGAAGAGTAGTCGTTTGGTGAGGGGCGGTGGCAGTCGAAAATGGCTGGGAGGTTTGCCCTTGAGACTGCTTTGTGGCCACACCGGAGATTGTGCCAACGAGACCGTCGGCATGTGCTCTGGTTTTCTGAGTGGCCGGAGGATTTGGGTTACCAGGGGCATGGGGGAGCAGATCGTATAGCGTGCCGGATTTTGAATAGATTAAATCCAAATTTTGGGCACGGTGAATACATTGATCTTCTGTAACCACACCAGAAAGGCCAATTTCTTTAGAGATGTGGGGTAAAAGAGACCTGCAAAACCAATTGGCTAAGAGATGATCTGGGATTGGCGCTTTGAATAGCCCCCTCCTACGTCTCCATTCACGAATATGATCGGAGATGTGGGTGGCGGTGTCTTGGTGCAACGATGTTAAAAATTATATTCTGGTTTCCACTCTAATTGGTAATTGGAAGTTCTTTAGGAACTCCGTCGCTAAAGCGCCAAAAGTATTGATGGCGGCGCGTGGAAATTCTATGTACCACTTGGCGGCATTGCCTGTAAGGGTGCGGGGAAAGAGTCGAAGCTGGACACTATCATCCACCATGGAATTGGATATAGACCATAGATGAAAGGTAGTGATGTGTGTGGTTGGGTCGTCCCTTTGTTTCCCGTCGAACTTTGGGATGTCAGAAGGAATCTTATGTGGTACAGGAGGCCAAAGCGGGTTGGGATTGATGGGGTTGTTAGTCAGTTTATGGATATCAGGGATGTCCAAAGCTGCCAGAAATGGAAATTGTGGATTCACTCCCGAATCTAACCAAGGCAGTATCGATTGACTAATTGGACCATAGGGTCCTCCCATCAATGTGTTACCAGGAGGATAAGTGGGACTTTGATAAAAACTTTCGATGGGTGGAGGAGTAGGGACATACTATTGTTGTCCATAGGGCACATTGTATTGCGGGGCGAATGGTTGGTTTCCCCCAGTATAAAAGTTCCCTCCCATTCTAGATGGAGGTTGGGGTTGGTTATTCCAAATGGATGCAATAGAGTTTCCCGGAGGCATGGTACTACTTGCATAGTTTGGCAACGGTATAGGCCCTACACCTATATTTGAACCACTTAAGGGGAAAGTATTGACAATAGGTTGTCCGATTTGTCCTAAGGATTGCAGGGGAAGCGAAATGTTCCCTGCTACCTACGTGCAGGAAACATTGCCCCCTGGTATAGTGGCCAAGGTGTTTGAACTCAGCAAAGGGTTCCAACCGAAAGGATTGCTAAAAGGAACTGAAGTAGTCATACTAATGGGAGGAGCTACCGTGGGTCCCAACGTGGTCACGGTAGAAGTAGATGCCAAAGGTGTTGGGGCTCCCATGTTTTGGCCAGATTGGCAAGACCAAAAGATGAGACAACGTCAGAACCACTTTTGGGCCCAAGGATCTAGCCCTCCTGGACTCGGAGAGGGATCTCTCCAAATAGAGCAAAGAATGATAAATCTTTGAAAGCTCAAATTGAGATGTTAGGCTAGTTATGAAGCACAAAGGGGGGTTTTAAATGACTTGGCTGGTTGGTTGCTGAGTTGGTTAGAAGATCATAGGCTGAGAAAGTAATGGGAGAAAGGGAACATAGCAGTAGAAGGCTTCAGCAAAGAGGATAGGCCAAGACAGTGCCATCCATTGGGCTATGGAGTCATGAAAGGAAATTACATGCAACAACTAGCCAAGGCTTTCAAAGGGCAAGTCATCTACACTAAAGGATCTTTTAGGTAGATGATGGAATGGAACATTAAGGAGGGAAAGTGGAAGAAGGAAAGACAACCAAATTTCTGTCTATAGATCAGGTCAGAGGTCATTTAACTCCAGACCTGCTTGGACATACTCTAGGGCAGCTCTCAAAGGGACAAAGGGGCTGCTTATAGATCAGACCAGAGGTCATTTAACTCCAGGTCTACTTTAGCAACTCCAAGGGAAAAACATAGATAAATTTGACAAGGAAACATCCAAGCAGCAAACCCCCAAGTTCATACATCAGCCAGCAGGCAATAACATCCACTGCACTGGTTAAACCCCATGAATTCATTCTTAGATACACACAAGGCAAAAAACATTAAAGGTAGGGAGAGCAGGAAACATAGGGCACCTAGCAAGGGTGAATCCTATGTTATATTTCTGTTGCCTACCAGAAGAACATGAAACAGTATGAAAATGTAATAAACAGAGTTAGGAAAAACATCACCAATAGTAATAGACCAGGATCCTGTGAAAAGTGCTTTGATTAATTGATGCAAAACCAGTCATGTACAATAAGCTCAATGGCTAATACAGTCCAGACTTTCTCCTCCCAGCCTATTACATACAACTACTCTGCTACTCCCTCCCACGACTGTTCTAACAGTGAAGAATGAATCTCTCTAACAGCAAAACCCCAACAGCTGAACAACAACAAAAACCTTTTCATTATGTTCTCGGGGATTTCTTATAGGAGAAGAGGAAGAAACAGAAGTAGGTGAACAATAAATGAACCTCATTAAGATAGTAAGGTGGAAGTGTTCACGCCCATACCACTTAATGGCTTTCTGCGGCATTGCTTGTACTCTGTAATCTGTCTGGGGAGTCTCTGTCAGGCCGAGATCGACCTATGATATGTCCTTGAAATCCTTTTCGGCTGTCTGGAACTCTGTTTCTGCCTTCTGGAATGAATGAACTAGGTGGAAGGTCTGCAGGTCGCACCATACTTCCTAATAGCTGCCTGACTGTCTTAAATGGGTTTCAGACAGTGCAATTAATCTTTTCAGGGCTCGAGGAGGCACGGAGATTGCTGTAGGAAGGGTGTACGTTTGGAGAGAATGCGCTCTGCTGTTAGGTAGCGCAGTTATGACTTGCTGGGGTGCTCATTAGTCTTCAAGCTAAACCTTAATCCAGATCAACGGCTCACACTCAATCAGAGGGGCAGTGCGATCGGGGGATCGGGAGAAGGACTTGCGATCGGGAGTTGCGATGACCGTCCGATCTGCGGGAGGATGGACGGCCAGAATTAAGTCGGGAGATCGCAATCGGAGCACAGAGAAGAAGGCATGTGATTGAGTTATGCGATTGCGATGGAGCGATTGGCGCAGGGCCGTTGGATCTGCGGGACAGATCAACGGTCAAGAGTAGATCGGAGGGAGAGTAGGATCGGAGGATCGGAGGTATGGGCTGCGATTTATCGGAGGGCACACTTGAAGCATTGCAATTGCGATCGGGCGGGGGGCTGCGATTAGCGCTCCACCGTCAGATCTCCGCAGAAGATCAACGGTGCGGAACGCATCGCCAGACTTATCGTTATAAATACATCGCATCGGAGTTTCGACTATTACAAAGGATTTTTGCACCCGCCCGACTTCTGATTGCGATTAGCGCTTGGGACTTAAGCGCTTGGTCCTGGCGCCTGGGCACATGGGGAAGTGGTTAAGGGGCTGGCGGAAAGGGGCTAGGTCTTATAATAAGGTCGGAGGATGGGTTTTGGCCCGTTCTAATGGATTTTGAAGGCGAAGGAGGGGAACGATAGAGGAGTAAAGGGGGAAGATGGCCAACGAAGGGTAGAGGAATGATTTAAAGGGGATTTTGGGGGGAATTTGAAGGGTAAGAAGGGAAATAGAAGGGGGAGAAAAGGGGGATAAAATGGAGGCTAATTGGGGGTGAAATAAGAAGGGAAAGGGGGCCTTTGGGCATTTCTTCATAGCAGAGAGGCTTTATAAGGGAAATCAGCAGAGGGGATACTATCAAAGGGCAAAGGCACAAGGAGGCTTCAAGGAGACTATGTTTTCAGAAGAAATGCATTCCTTGAAGGCTCAAAAACAATTTAGCCCCCTATTTGCTTGTCAAAAATTTCATAGGGGTGCTAACGGTGGCTCCACATGGGGATGGCTTCTTCTTGAAGGAGTCAAGAATCCAGAAATTGATCTCTTGGTGTAGGCCAGATGCCTGCTGCTTGAACCATCCTTTTCTTCTTTGATTTTAGCTGCCACAACTCATGAAGACATCATATCAACAATCAAAATTCTCCCAAACAACTACCTACCCACACTATAGACCTAACATTTTTCTTCTTGGGTGCATTTGGACTTGCAGACCCTTTCACATCATCAATTTTTACAAACAGGAAAAATCAACCTATTCTACTTCTACCCTTATTACTCTATGAGACCAGATTAGACTGTTGGTCTCATAGTTTCTCTACCTACACTACTACCTGCTAGGATTAGACTGTCTAGCAGGTTTCTTCTCTTCATTCTAAGACAGAAATTTAAACAACTAATCTACTTGCTCATAGGCTGAGCTTTATTGAGCTTCCTACCTACCCTAATCTAACTGGAATATTTACAGCCTAGCTTACAAACATTGTCTTCCAATGCAACCAGTCCTTCAAGTGATCCCATGACTGGTCCTTCTTGCTCACCTCCTTGAGCATGCTGGATAGGCAGGGCAGCTCCCACTCTTTTTGTTCAACAACAGCAGCCTTGAAAAGTTTTGTTTCTACTTGCAACATGCTGCTGAGCAAGACCTTTGATCCTTCTTCAAATGTATGCAGGAAATATGCATAAGGATCATGAAATGATACCTGATTGTAAAGATTTGGCAGGCTAGTTTCAACCAGGATTTCTTGTTCTTCCACTGGATCAAGGGCAAGACTCTCTTGAGAAAGAGAATCTCCTTCATCCCCTTCATTTTCTGAACTGGAGGACTCATCATAGATTGCAGCTGTGTCCTTCTGGAGCTCTGATATGTTCTGCTCTAATGGACTGAGCTCTGTGAAAAGGTCTATGTATTCATGAGTAGGGATGTCTTCCGTTACCTCCTCTTTTTCAAGGGAAGGCTCTTTAATTTCATCCTACTCAAGAATCTCTTCTTTGCTTTCCTCCTCATCTTCTGAAAGGAAAGTCTGCTGGCTACCAGTTTCACTGATGATCTGTGGTGAAGCAGAATGAAGATTCATAGAATCTTCATCTGCTATTATACTGTCGTGGCTCTCACCATCAGTGTCATAAATAGGCGGACTCGACCAAGTCAACCATTCTGGGCCCACAACAGGTCTTTCTTCATCCCGATCCACAGAGGAGTCTTCTGGATCTGAATCATCAAACTCAAATAATGACTGAGAAGGAGCGTGTGTTCTATAGAATATTTCTGGGGTGGACTGCTGGTTTAATATCCGATCAATCTCTTCTTCTGTCAAAAGAGGGTTTTCCCTTTCATCAGGGACAGAAGAACAACAGTCCTCATTCTCTTGTATTAGCTGACTGGGAGGCGGGATGTTTACTTGAGCCTCTTCTTCCGTATCGAATTTTGCCTCTTCCGCGTGGTCTCTTGTCTCTCCAGGGCAGCATTCCCTATTAGCTTCCGCTATTAGGTCCTGATATTCTCTGGTCAGCATAACACAAGACATGGGTAAGCAATCAGGCAGCTCCTGATCACTTCCCTCCTCATCTTTTATAGATTCTTGAGCATCATACATGTCTTGCTCATCTTCTCGACTTTGAGTTTGTTCTTGCTCTGAAGGAGACATGGGCTGTTCTAAATAATCATCATCTGCATTCATATCAGCCATATACGTCTCCAGGACTTTACCAAACATTTCTGTTATTCTGCATACTTTATTATACAAAACATCATACTTTGTATCCCTATCCATGTTTGGGTCTGCTTTTTGCAAAGAAGGCTATTCTCCCTTCTCAACCAGTTCAGTGTCCTTCACCAGTGGAATCATCAGGTCTTTGGATCATAGGGAGTGTGGAGTCGCCAGGTGGATGATTATGAATATTTGAAGCAGGATGTTGTCCACCATCAGCAATTAGAAGCCAATCTAACCAGAGATTCTGGGTCTATGAGTGCCTAGGAATGCTTAAGGTGAAATGCACTCAACTCCCCAACGGAGTCGCCATTATGTTGGGGTTCCCATGTTTTGGCCAGATTGGCAAGACCAAAAGATGAGACAACATCAGAACCACTTTTGGGCCCAAGGATCTAGCCCTCCTGGACCCAGAGAGGGATCTCTCCAAATAGAGAAAAGAATGATAAATCTTTGAAAGCTCAAATTGAGATGTTAGGCTAGTTATGAAGCACAAAGGGGGGTTTTAAATGACTTGGTTGGTTGGTTGCTGGGTTGGTTAGGAGATCATAGGCTGAGAAATTAATGGGAGAAAGGGAACATAGCAGTAGGAGGCTTCAGCAAAGAGGATAGGCCAAGACAGTGCCACCCATTGGGCTATGGAGTCATGAAAGGAAATTACATGCAACAACTAGCCAAGGCTTTCAAAGGGCAAGTCATCTACACTAAAGGATCTTTTAGGCAGATGATGGAATGGAACATTAAGGAGGGAAAGTGGAAGAAGGAAAGACAACCAACTTTCTGTCTATAGATCAGGTCAGAGGTCATTTAACTCCAGACCTGCTTGGACATACTCTAGGGCAGCTCTCAAAGGGACAAAGGGGCTGCTTATAGATCGGACCAGAGGTCATTTAACTCCAGGTCTGATTTAGCAACTCCAAGGGAAAAACATAGATAAATTTGACAAGGAAACATCCAAGCAGCAAACCCCCAAGTTCATACATCAGCCATCAGGCAATAACATCCACTGCACTGGTTAAACCCCATGAATTCACTCTTAGATACACACAAGGCAGAAAACATTAAAGGTAGGGAGAGCAGGAAACATAGGGCACCTAGCAAGGGTGAATCCTATGTTATATTTCTGTTGCCTACCAGAAGAACATGAAACAGTATGAAAATGTAATAAACAGAGTTAGGAAAAACATCACCAATAGTAATAGACCAGGATCCTGTGAAAAGTGCTTTGATTAATTGATGCAAAACCAGTCATGTACAATAAGCTCAATGGCTAATACAGTCCAGACTTTCTCCTCCCAGCCTATTACATACAACTACTCTGCTACTCCCTCCCACGACTGTTCTAACAGTCAAGAATGAATCTCTCTAACAGCAAAACCCCAACAGCTGAACAACAACAAAAACCTTTTCATTATGTTCTCGGGGATTTCTTATAGGAGAAGAGGAAGAAACAGAAGTAGGTGAACAATAAATGAACCTCATTAAGATAGTAAGGTGGAAGTGTTCACGCCCATACCACTTAATGGCTTTCTGCGGCATTGCTTGTACTCTGTAATCTGTCTGGGGAGTCTCTGTCAGGCCGAGATCGACCTATGATATGTCCTTGAAATCCTTTTCGGCTGTCTGGAACTCTGTTTCTGCCTTCTGGAATGAATGAACTAGGTGGAAGGTCTGCAGGTCGCACCATACTTCCTAATAGCTGCCTGACTGTCTTAAATGGGTTTCAGACAGTGCAATTAATCTTTTCAGGGCTCGAGGAGGCACGGAGATTGCTGTAGGAAGGGTGTACGTTTGGAGAGAATGTGCTCTGCTGTTAGGTAGCGCAGTTATGACTTGCTGGGGCGCTCATTAGTCTTCAAGCTGAACCTTAATCCTTTGAATACGGGATTAGCACTTTAAATCTCCAGTTACTGGCTCAAATCCCTTAAATCCGTCTCTGCTATCCCGTTTGGCCGTTGAATTGGCCTCTCTGTGCTATCTGTATGATGAAATAAACCTGTTACAAACCCAAACAGTGGTGGCGGGGAAATGCTATGGAGGCCCAGAGGAAAGGTGGCGGAGATGATAGCATGACGGTGGTGATTGAACAACAAGATGATTTATGAACATCGGGCGAACAAATATGAAACATAAGACCTTTGATGAAAAACATAAAACTTTGGTTAACAATGGAAATACAAGGAGTTCGGAAGAAATGTAATGAAATGCGAGGGGAAATATCATACATGGTGGGACCCAATGTGGTGGAGGGCGGTTAGATCTGAGCCATTAGATCCCAGATCCAATGGATGGTCAGGATCAAATCAGAGGATCGCAATTGGGGGGAGCAGGGGTGACACATTCAAAAAGTTCCGATTGCGATCGGAGCGATGTTGCGATTAAGCGCCAACCGTCGGATCTGGAAGGGAATGGGCGGCTGGGATTGAATCGGGAGACAGCGAGGAAGGCTTGCGATTGTGATCGGAGGTCGGGGCGCGATTGAGCGCTGATCGTTGGATTTGGGAATTAGATCAACGGTCCTCATTCAATCGGAGGGAGAGCCCAATCGGGGGCTACAACATGAGCGTTGCGATTGCGATTGGGCGGGGGCCTGTAATTTAGCGCTGACCGTTAGATCCGAAGGCCAGATCAACGGCTCACACTCAATCGGAGGGGAAGTGCGATCGGGGGATCGGGAGAAGGACTTGCGATCAGGAGTTGCGATGACCGTCTGATCTGCGGGAGGATGGACGGCCAGGATTAAGTCGGGAGATCGCAATCGGAGCACAGAGAAGAAGGCATGCGATTGAGTTATGCGATTGTGATGGAGCGATTGGCGCAGGGCCGTTGGATCTGCGGGACAGATCAACGGTCAAGAATAGATCGGAGGGAGAGTAGGATCGGAGGATCGGAGGTATGGGCTGCGATTGATCGGAGAGCACACTTGAAGCATTGCGATTGCGATCAGGCGGGGGGCTGCGATTAGCGCTCCACCATCAGATCTCCGCGGAAGATCAACGGTGCGGAACGCATCACCAGACTTATCGTTATAAATACATCGCATCAGAGTTTCGACTATTACAAAGGATTTGTGCACCCGCCCGACTTCTGATTGTGATTAGCACTTGGGGCTTAAGCGCTTGGTCCCAGCGCAAGGGCATGTGTGGGAAGTGGTTAAGGGGTTGGCAGAAATGGGCTAGGTCTTATAATAAGGTCGGAGGATGGGTTTCGGCCCGTTTTAATGGATTTTGAAGGTTGGGAAGGGTAGCGATAGAGAGATAAAGGGGGGAGAAGGTCAACAAAGGCTAGGGGGGGAAATTTAAAGGATATTTTAGGGGGAAATGAAGGGTAGGAAGGGAAATAGAAGGGGAAACAAAATAGAAGCTAAGTGGGGGAAATGAGAGGAAAAAAGGGGCCTTTGGGCATTTCTTCACAAACAGAGGGGTTTTTAAATAGGAATCAGCAGAGGGGAATTTATCAAAGGATAAAAGACACATGGAGGCTTCAAGGAGACTGTGTTTTTAGAGGAAATGCATTCCTTGAAGACTAAACAATGATTTAGCCCCCTATTTGCTTGTCAAAAATTTCATAGGGGGGCTAACACTCCAAAGCTGTAACAGCATTGGTGCAATCCTCCTCTCCTGGTGGAATGGATTTCTCTTCCTTTGTCCTCTCTCAATCAAAGGTTTGGACCAACATTTGAGAAAATTCTGCAAAATAACTCACCCTTGAATGGACCAAGGGTTTGAACCACCAAATAGAGGCTTCATCCTCCATGTGTAGTGCTACAATCTCCACTACTTATTTCTCTGCCACTGGATGTAGAAAGAAGAATGCCTCTAGATTTTTCACCCAAGCTCTAGCTGAAGTATCCCCATCAAATGTAGACAATAGGAACCTATTGCCTCTAATTTCTCTTTTTCCATAGGGCCTTCTCTCCTCCCTCTGCTGAATAAACTGTGGGAATGTTTTAGCTCCCCTGAATGCTGCAGAATGGGATTTATACTCACTAAGGTATTGATCTAGAACCTAATGATCTAAGCATCTCTCATGCTTGTTTTCCTTTTGAGAATAGGAAGTGCATGGACCTTCCTCTTCTTCTCTTTACTTCTCCTCCTTGGGGAGGCTCTTCTTTATTCTGAAAATAGATGAGATCAAGCTCATTTTCTACATCATCTTCTTCTTCTTCTTTCTTCGGCTTGAAGGCCACAGGCTAAGCCAAGAAAGGTTCTTTGATACCACTACAATATCCATTTTTAGGAATAGCTAGCAATCCATGGCTGGAAAATGCATTTTCTAGAAATGGAGGCAGCAGGATTTGATACCAAGACCTAGATCCCTTATACCAATGTGTCTAAGACCAAAATCCAAGATTTGGGATCATGGAAATCTTTCTAGGGTGGTGAGACAAGCTTCCCACCCCTAATTCCCTTCAAAAATTTCCCAAGGAATGGGGCTGCAACAATGTATGAACATACAATGGATTCTCAACATTATTTTAATGAGCCGTGATACATGAATATGAAAATAGTTGAACAATGTATAATATAGCAGCAAGAGAGTACAATGCTTTGAGGAATCACTCACTCAAGCTAGGCAAGGAAAGCCTCAATTAGACATGTACACCACATGTGACAAAACACTGCTATATAACTATTCCCTAGCTATGACAGCGCTGTCAATAGAAGGCACTGCAACATATAATAAGGAAATACAATGATATATAAATGATAGCTCAAGAAATGAGGAGGAGCAAGCTCTCAACCCCTGAAAATAGTAATACAACAATCCTTAGAAGGATTGGCTACAATACATGTACAAAATGGGAAAATACAATAATGTCGGAGCTGCTGGGTAGCAGCAACAACTCATAAAAAAAAATAGAAGAAAATGGATTAATATGATCTGCAACCTGAAATAGCCTCCTCCAATGGATCTCTAAAGTGAAAGGCTGATCCCTTCACAAAATATTTCCCCTCCAATCAATCTTGCAATGCCTCACTGCAAATACACCATGAGAATAATGCAGTCTAGGAGAGATACTACGCTATAGATGAACTGGAAAATGTTGGCCTGATGCCAATATCTGCAAGTATGCCCAAGAACACTCCTCAATGATCTCCGAATGAAATGGAGATCCCCTCCTCTCAAAATCAATCTCCGGAGTGGTGTGGTGGAACCCTCCCCTATGACACCCAACAACACAACCCAGCCACCAATGGAGACTACGCTGTAGCTAAATGAAATTATTTGGCCTCAAGCCTGGATATGGGGAATAATGAAGTACAATCCCCCAAGAGGCATCTCAATAAGGTGAAAAAATCCTAAACATGAATTCCTCCCAGCAATTCTTGCTAAACAGCAAATAATGCACAATTGTCTCAATAGAAAATTGAGATGAACAATACCAAAACATGAGAAACAATGGTTGCCTTGCCCTCCTCTTACACAATTTGTGAGCACCCTCTCCATGGGTCCCACTCATTAGCGTTAGAGTTCTCAAGGAATCCTCCCTCCTCTTTCTCTGTGTTGTCCCACAATGTGCTCTCCACCTCATGCCACTGCGTTGTTTGACTTGGTCAAGCTTGACCTAGTCACCCTACAAAAGTCCCTTTTCACACATGGGAGTGTGAAATCAAACTACAAAAGTGATCCTCCTTCATGATAAGAGGATTTTTATTCCCTCTAGGTAAAATGAATGGGTCTCCTTCCCATTTTATTCATCTCCTAAGTGCAAATGTCAAAAATTAATATTCCACAAAATTTTGGAATATTACAAAAACACTAACAAAGGGTTCCAAATTTTCCAAAGGACTCACTAGTCTGAGTGTTCTGTATGTAGTTTGTATGAACTTTGATAGTTGATGTTTGAAGATCCCGTTGGGATTCAGTAATAAGAAGTTTTGTTGGAATTGGGGATTCCGCTTAGGATGGTTCACAGTTTGTAACTCTCTCTCTCTGGGTCTTTAATATAAGTGTTCATTTTGTATTTCTCCATACTTCTCGTATCTCCATGCTCTGGAATGCGAGTGCTCCCATGTTTAAATGTGAATTTATCATAGCAGATACTCATATTTACTCATCTATATTGCTTTAAATATAGCTCAAGCAGGATACTTTGTTTCATTTTCTATCTCTTCCACCTTTCTTTCGATATTAACTACAACGGATTCTTATCTTTGAACGAGCCCAGATATATGGATTCTTATCTCTCAATAAGCCCATTATAAATGGATTCTTATCCTTGGATGAGCCCAGTTATAGTTGATATCTTACTCCATCTTCTGCCATAGTAATAAATCATATATAACTTGATAATTGTGTATTCATCTTAGATGTCGACCCCCTTTACAACATTATATTTTAAAGTTGTCTGATGCATTTACTTATTGCAGTTTGTACTCAATTTCTGTAGTTTTCCTAGTTGTTGTGTTTAACTTTGGGGTCTTGGTTCCACCTTGATTAAAACCATTCATCTAATTGATAATAGCATGAGAGCCTAACATTGTCAACTACAATCAGTTGAGTCATGTGCTCTTTGCATTTAAGATGTCCTAGGCACTGGTATTTATACAACTCGACGCTGTCTCTAGGAGCTACAACAAGACCCATAGATGACAAAATTAGGTTCCTATCAATCAGTGCAAAGCTTAACAATGCTCGACACAGGGTAGGGTTATTCGAGCATATAAAGTAGGATAGGTTACAAAGCTAATAGGTTGTGTAATAGTAATATTTTATAGTCTTCTGTTTACTTCAATTATATTAGACCTTCTAGTTTGGTACTATCAGAAATATATTTGAGCAAAAAATTAAAACTATGAAGGTTTCCAGCTAGTTAAATTTTTCTACATATGCCTCACATCATCAACCATGGCATCCACTATAAAACAAAATTTTCCTAAAAAATCAGGAAAGTCTCCAATGACGAATGAGCCAAATCATCATATTCTGAAATAGGTAGAGCCCATCATGCATAGAGTAGTAAAATATGTGCATATAAATGTGTGTTAGTAGCATCCTAAATAAAATCTACCCAAGAATAACCAACCACTTTGATTAAGGAAAAGTAGAAATTTAAAGATAAAAGGGGTTAATATATCCCTCGCATACGCCTAAGAAGGTGTGCATGAAAGAAGGGTTTGAAACTCTAAAATGAAAATGATCTAAAAACCCTTGTCCTACAACCCTTGGGGAAATGCCATTGGCCATTATTCTAACAGATCGACTAATTAACCCAAAAAATTCCATCGCTAAGCAATTCCCTTGATCAAAATAGTAAAAATTGAGCCTCACTTGGAAGCTCTAAAAGGAAGAAACCTTAGAAAAGATGATTTTGAACCAATCTTGGATCAGCATTGCAGTGTGCCATTGAAGATGGGTGAAACCCGAGGAAAAACTTTAGAAAACCCTTGAATAAATGAGATAATCCAAAGAGGCGATTTCACAGCTACTCTAATACCATGTTTATATTACAAGAGATAAACAAGGATTAAATATAAACAACCAAAAAACCATAAATAAAAAAAAATCATAAACACAAAGAGGAGAGAAGATGAACCCATGAACATGAGAAACATGAGATGTAGGTGCCCATAAGCTAAAGAATCACATAAGACAACACTTAGCTCATGATAAAAAAATTTGTGATGAAAATAATGATGACAAAGCTAGTACTAAGGACATCACCAAAGCCCAAGAAGATTTTGGAATGCTAATTGTGAGGACATCTTGACAAATTGAGGATAGATGTAGAGATGGCTAGTAGGGTTCTAGCTCCAAGGAAGTTGACTACATTGGCCTTAGCCTAAAATAGTATATATTGAAAAAATAAAATGAAATGTTGTGGTTGCACATGTGTAGACTTATAGCCTTGATTACATGTAAGGTTGGCATGAGGCCACAAGTGAATATTACAACATCATTTCAATATTTTAAAGCTATTACAAGTCTCATGGCATTCACAAAAAATCAAATGTTGCAAAGGAAGGATAGATGTAGAGATGGTGAGGAGAATGATAAAAGGTAAAATCTATCAAATAATTTTTAAGTTGAAGCAATTAGTATACTAGTGTATTTTTTTGATAGAAATACAATTGAAATTGCAAGGAATGTTACACCTAAAGAAGCATGAAGTGATAAGAAACCAGGGCAGAGTCATCCCAAAGTGTTTCTTTGCAATTTCTAAGTACTTGTTTCTAAAAAAAGTGCATAAGCACGAGGATAAAGGTTAGAAGTATTTTTGATAGGGTATAATGGAGATTCTATGGGATATCAGATTTTTTATTTGGAAAATGACACACTCATCAGAGATATTATATTTGAGGACGACTATATCCAAGGTAATTCAAATGAAATTGAAGTGCCATGGCCTATTGAAGAAAGAGGTAAAAAGGTAGCAGAAGAAAGCATTCCAAGTCAAGAACAAAGGAGCAATCAAGAATCAAGTGATAATGAAGTCTATGATGTCAAAGCTAGTACTAAGGACATCACCAAAGCCCAAGAAGATTCTAGAATGTTAATAATGAGGACATTTTCAAAGCCCAAGAAGATTCTAGAATGCTGGCAGTGAGAACATCATCAATGCGCAAGAAGATTCTGAAACAACAATTGTGAACATTAGATGGCTCAAAGCTCCACGAACTACCTGAAAGAAATAAAGGAAGCAAGAAATCAAGAATATTGCAGCAGTCTGCTTTATAGCAGCTATATATGGCTTTGATCACAAATTCACCACAATTATAGTATAATGTGATTCAATGAACATGGAAAGAAGAATGGGAAAAAGTAACAGAGGTGGAATGTGATTCCATACAGAGAAATGAAACATTGGAACTTGAGGATATGCCTAAAGGAAAAAGTTCAAATGGTTAAATGGGTCTTCAAGGAAAATTGCAAAGCAGATGGCTCAATTGACAAACATAAGGGAAGACAATGACAGTAGCATTAAGGTTTCCTTCTATTGAGGTGATAGTCAAGTCACTAGTCCTCCAAGATCATAAAAGACAGCCTATCCTTGTTATTATCATTTGTCCTACTAGGGAACTTGCAAGTCAAGATGTTTCAATGTGATCCTCTTCTCCTACTATGTAATGACTCAATGAGACATCACATCATCTAATGAATTAATCAATCCACTAGAAATGTTGCCACAAAAATTGTTTCCATAAACTAAACATTTGGAAATGAATAGGAAAGTATGTATATGCATCATGAGAGGAAGTAAATAATGATAAAAACTTCAAACATGTTAAGAAGGAATGCCACTGAAGCATTTGTTTTTGGAAAAAAATAATGTTGGATCACAATCATCCTTAAAAAAAAAAAAGTACAGGTATATGCATTGTTTTGACAGGGTTTGAAACTGAAGACATCAATTACAACACTTATGGAACAACAGATTTCCAACTATGCCTATTTACCAACTCGCCTATAGATATTAAGAGCCTTAATAGCATCATGGTGTTGCATTTCAAAGAACTGCAGGTAAACAGTTGCAGTCATCAGTAGCTACAGATCAAGGATGCAGTTGTCTAAGAAAAAAATTGATGCTTTGCATAATAAGTTCAATTCAACCTTGGTAAAGAGGTCATAAACAACAAGGAGTAAAATTCAAGGAGTTCATGATGAAAATTCAAGAACTGCATAGAAATGGCTAAATGTGGGTAAGGATTTCATGATTATGTATTGAGACTTTTTGAGAAAAAAACTCTCAAACCAATGTTGTCAAACCCCCAATTCTAAACAAGCCAATAATATGTGGTGGGGACTAATTCCAAAATTCTAGAACTGTGTGAATGTAAAAAATAGATATGTTTTATGATGTTGTTGAAGAGCAGGATATAGCTTAGAGTCGGAGAGGAAAATATATAACAATTACCATATGACTTCTGCATTGGTGTGCTTGTCTACTTATAGTCATCAGGCTACCTAGTTTTCCTTTGACACCATATATAACTTGTGAATATTTAAGAAAAGAGAATTAAATATACTTGGGTCAATTCATTTCCCACTTATCAACATACACATACGTATCCACTTTCCCAAAGTATATGTTTTTTCTAAGTGCTATTGTGCATGGTTATTACTTTGGCATAATTCAAAGTTAAGTTCATTATTGACATTTAATAGGTCTGTGTAGTTATTCTGCACTCAATATCAAACATGGGAGTTATATCAAACCTACTTCTAGATATCAAACAGAGAAATGATAAATCTTGAGTTTTGCATATGTCTGAGTTGTCATATTAATTTGTTGAGCATTTGGGTTCTCGAGAAATGCACCGGGCATTGGCAATCTCAACATGAATTTGTCCATATTCAATGTATACAATGCACCATCACACGCAGTTTGAATGAATTAACCCATCTCCACCTGGCTTCCACAATGCAGCTTGATTCGAGATCTAGTCAAGAGAAAATATTATAAAATAGATAATAAATAAGAAATACATGAGAATCAGCCCAATCAAAAAAAAAAAAAAATTCTAGGTTTGGTCAAGGGGGAATATTAACCTAGCACACACTAGTGTCAATCAATACTGAACCCAGCTATTGTGAAGCTAGAGATTGCATAGGTCTTAGTTCCAATATCTTATGTGATGACCATTTGGGTAAACTCAAGAAATGCACCAGAGGTTGGCAACTTCAATGTCCATATCATGACAAGGGTTAGACGGAACTATGCTAGTATTCCTACTCAATTTGCCCAATGTACAGTCTAGATTCAATGCACTATCAGCACCACCATCGCCCTACCCTAGTTGTAAAATTACTTGCAATAGATTTTTGGGCTTATGTGAAAATTTTGTTCATATCTATGTCAAGCAATTTGTCTGAGTGCACTATCAACTCCACCATCACCCTGGTTGTAAAATTCCTTGCAATAGCTTTATGGGTTTATGTGAAATTTTTGTTCATATCTATGTCAAATAATTTGTCTGGGTACTGTTGTAGGCTCTTTACT